>JAVJIF010012972.1:0-95350 GCA_038442645.1 Agave tequilana | reverse complement strand
TAGAGGTTAGTTAGTCATTTTAGAAGGTTAGTTATCCATTGAGAAGTAAAGCAAAGAAAAACATAGTAGATTAAAGTACAAGAAATTAAAAGTTTGAAAGTATATAGCAAGAATTAAAAGAGTAAGAAATTAGAGGAAGGAGAATATGAGCTTTGCATTTGATTGTCACTCTCAATTACAGAGACCTCACTCTCACCCTCTTTCTTTTTTCTGAAATCTAAAAAGAGAAAAGAAAATTACAAGAGAAAACTAAAGAGCAACCTAAAAAAATCCTAAACCTTCTCCTAAAATTTATGGCTATCCTCCCTCTTTTGCAACAGAGACCCTAGGGGTCTTTATATAGGCATTAGGAGCTCATCGCTTTCAATTGCAGCCGTAGGATCAAACATTGTATCAACGGCCTAAGTTCTGCTGCGGATTCGCGATCAAAGCCGCGTTTTCGCGGTAGAATCTTGATCGTTATGTCAGTGATCGCGCTGACAGTCTGTCGCTGCCCAGGTTACTGTGGGAGCTTCTAGAACCACGAGGATATTTCTTGATTCGTTACAGATGTGGGCATCTTTGGATTGGGCTCTTTTTAATCTCCTTTAAATCCTTTAATTAGCTTAAATTTGGTTCTTCTTCATTAAAGAGTGGACTTGAAATTTAAGAGAAATAGTCATTAAAAGCTTATTTTCATTAATAATATGCATAAAAATGTGATGCAAAATGATACAAAATTGAACACTAATCACAACACTATACTCGCCCCAGCAAAATGGAGTTGCTGAGAGGAAGAATCGATCAATCTTGAACATGCGAGAAGCATGTTGAAGAAGAAACAGATGCCCAAAGCTTTCTGGGCTGAAGTTGTAGACTGTGTCGTCTACATTCTGATTCAAGTCCAACCAGAAGCTTACGGAATATGATGCCGCAAGAAGCACGGGGTGGACGGAAGCCTGGAGATGGACACCTAAGGTTGTTTGGAAGCATCATATATGCACATGTACCAAAACAAAGAAGAACCAAGCTTGATGATTATAGTTCGAATTTGTTCTTATCAGCTACGATTCAAAAATCAAGGGCTACAAGTTGTACGATCCATGTAGCGGTAAAGTCACAGTAAGTAGAGATGTAGAGTTTGATGAAGAAATAACATGGGAGTGAAAATCACAAGAAGAATGAAAAATTCAGGCATGTTCTTTGAAGAAGTCCAAGCATTAAAGGAGTTGGAAGCACATATTTCATCATCTCCATCATCTTCAAATCTTGGTGGTTTTCTGGCATCATCATCACCACCACCAAATTCTTCTCCAAGGCCCCAAAAGACAAGAACACTCTCCGAGCTGTACGAGGTAATGGAGAATGAAAATAATCTTACACTTTTTGTCTATTTTTCAATTGTGAGTCTATAGGCTTTGAAGAAGCTGTCCAAGATAGAAGATGGAAAGAAGCCATGGATGAAGAATTCAGGTCTATCGAGAAGAATAGTACATGAGAACTTACCACACTATCGAAAGGTAAGGAAGCAATTGGAATCAAGTGGGTATACAAAATAAAAAGAAATGTGAAAGGAGATATTGAATGCTATAAATCTCAATTGATTATCGAAGATTACAATTAAAAAGCTGGGATCGATTATGATGAGGTATACTCCTCTGTTGCTCGACTTGAAACTATCAGATTATTTTTTCTATTGCTGCTCAAAATAATTGAAAAATCTTTCAAATGGATGTAAAATTCACCTTTCTGAACGGGTATCTTGAAGAAGAAGTATATGTAGAACAACTATATGTTATATAAGAACGGACCAAGAACATAAAGTACTGAAGTTGAAAAAATATTATATGATTTGAAACAGATACCGAGAGCTTAGAACAGCCGGATTGATGAACATTTTCAAGCTAATAGGTTCATCAAATGCCCATATGATTATGCGCTATAAACAAAGAAGGAAAATTGGAGATTTCTTACCGATTTGTTTGTATGTTGATGATCTTATATTTACATAGAACAATGCTAGAATGATCTAAGAGTTCAAAGACTCCATAATTCGAGAGTTTGAGATGACTGACATAAAAATTATGTCCTATTATTTGGGTATTGAAGTAAAGAAAGAGGAGAAAGAAATTTTCATCTCTCAAGAAGCGTAGTAAAATTCATTTTGAAGAAATTCAACATGAAGGAGAGCAATGCACTAAGTACACCAGTTGATTGTGGAATCAAATTATCAAGATATGATGAAGGAAGTAATGTTGATGCCACTTATTTAGAAAGCTTGGTGGGAAGTCTTCGCTATTTGACTTGCACAAGGCCAGATATTTTTTATGGAGTTAAAATGGTTAGTCGTTATATGGAGAAGCCAAAATCTACTCATTTAATGGCTGCAAAAAGGATTATGCGCTACATCAAAGGAACAATCAGTTATGGACTTCTCTACCCAAAGTGTGATGACTTTCAACTCATTGATTAAGCTGACAGTGATTGGGCAGGAGATGTTGATGATTGAAAGAGCACTACAGGTTATATTTTCTTCTTGAGTAATATGACATTTTCTTGGTCATTAAAGAAGCAAGTTATTGTCACTCTTTCTATTTGTGAAGCAGAATATGTGTTGCATCATCTGGAGTTTGTCATACAATTTAGTTACGAAATTTACTTAATGATTTTCAACTTAACCAAGAACAACCAACGAAGATTTATATTGACAACAAATAAGTTATTGCACTTGTAAAGAATCTCGTTTTTCATAAAAGGAGTAAACACATTGATACTCGTTATCATTTTATCCGGAGGCTATAAAAAAGAATAAGGTAGAACAAATTTTTTTCAAGACCCAAGATCAACTTACTAATATTTTCACAAAGTCACTGAAGCATGAAGTATTCTCTGTAATAAGGAGTCATTGGGATGATTACATTAGATTTAAGAAAGAATATTGAGAATTAAACCTGATATGATAAGAAATAAAGAGTTGTGTATCTTCGAAGAGTTGTGTCTCTTTGAAATGAAGAGTTTTGTCTTTTAGAAGAGTCGTGTTTATTTGAAATGAAGAGTTGTATCCCTCAAGAAGAAATGTTGTGTTTCAAGAGTCATTTAGAACTCTATATTAGGAGTTATTTGGTGAGAACGCATGTAAGAAAGTAGAAGAAGAATTGAGTGAGAATTGTATCTTCCATAAAAGATTAAATAAATTTTCATTGTTGTTTCTTCTGCTCCTCCCCTCAAATTTATTTTTGTTATCAATGCGGACGACGGAGGTGGGGGAGGTCTCAGTGGGGGGAGGAGGAGGAGGAGGAGGGAGAAGCAGCCATTAAATTTGAGAAGAAAAGGGAGAGATAGGGGGGTATGCATGTAGAGAGAGGGAGGGAAATGCACATGACATGTACGTGCTGGAGTGAGGGTAGATTGAACTATGAAAAATACGTGACATGCACGTGCTGAACGGAGCTAACATTTGGTTAATAGAAGGTGGTAAGTTGCACGTACATTAAACTTAGGTTCGATTTGATTCAAAATATTGTACGGGGTATTTTTTTTTTTTGAAAGAAAGAGAAAAGTTCGAGGTATTTTTTTTGAAATTATCCCCCACAATTAAGCACCTTTAGCACGTTAACATCCTGTGCAGATTTTGCCCTTCAAAGATTTAAACAGTTCCTACAAGCAAAATTTGCACATGATAGTATGATACTGGTATCTAGGACCTTAACAAAATTCTAGATGCTTTTTTTGGTGCCAGCAATGCATGTGCATGTGTTATACAACATAAATAGTCCATGGCTTAATTGCATATATATAATTATGTTCTTGTTTCCAAGGCCCCTTGCAATCCAATCAAGGCTAAAATTTTGCTTTCCATAAGATGTGGCACTCCAATCTTTTGTGTTAGTTCACACGCTGCTGCATCCATCCTTGCTTCTTCTGTAAGGGCTGAGCCCTTGGGAGCTGAGAACAATGGCTGCATGGTGTTTTTCGAGTTAGATGCAGTGCCATTGCTGCCAATGCACCTGCAACTCCGGCCAGCCCGTGCACGAGGAGGACAGTGAATTACCAGCTGAATTCGTGGGGTTACCGCTCCCTTCAGCTACAATCAAGTGATACTAATTGCATGGTAGAGCTTAGTGTTCCTGGCCAAATGACTCATAAATTAGCTTAATTTATTAGGTTCCGATTTGCGCCTAACTGGGCCTCTCCACAGATAGTTTGACAGCATACGTTCCACTTCTTGAATCACAACTGTCTACTAGAATTTAAGCGGCTATGATACTAATTATATGGGGAACTTACAAACCCATACTTTTGATTTGTTGCAGGACAAGCTAAATGTGACACATATTGAGAGACTGAAGGAGGAAGTAAAGCATCTCATGTACAAAGAAACAGAACTTGTGGCACAATTAGAGTTTGTTGATGCTCTACAACACCTTGGTTTAGCTTATCATTTCCAAAAGGAGATCAAGAACATACTTGGATCCATACCAATCAAGAATAATGCTTGCACAAGTCTAGGAGAAAGCCTCCATGCCACTGCTCTACTCTTTAGACTACTCAGAGAGCATGGCTTCCAAGTCTCACAAGGTATGCATACCGCTGCCGTGAAATTATTTCATAACGTTCCATTCTTTATATCATTATTGAGTACTAGCTGGCATATGTTGCAGATATGTTCAATGCCTTCAAAGATGACAAGGGCCATTTCAAAGAATGCATCTGGAAGGACCCTCAAGGAATGCTAAGCTTATATGAAGCTTCACATCTTGCATTCGAAGGGGAAGAAATGTTGGACAAAGCGAAAGTCTTCACAACTAAACATCTGAAAAAACTCAAACCACACATTTATCCACTGCTCAAAGAGAGAGTGGATCGCGCGTTGGATCTTCCATTACAATGGAGGAGTCCAAGGCTGGATGTTAAGTGGCACATTGAACAATATGAGAAAGAAGGGAATTTGGAGCCTATGCTTCTTCAACTGGCTAAGCTTGATTTCAACAAGGTGCAGAGCATACAAATTGAGGAACTTGAGAGAGTTGCAGGGTAAGATCACGAGAAGCATGTCAAAGATTTGTGTTTCTAATCAAGTGAGTTGATCATTATGCTCTTTATCTCAGGTGGTGGAAAAATCTTGGTGTTGCAGAGAGATTACCTTTCGCTAGAGACCGACTTGTGGAGTGTTTCTTCTTTGCAGCAGGAATTGTGTCTGATCCGAAGCTTGGATATTGTCGCGAGGAAATTACCAAAGTCTGCAATCTAATCACAACACTTGATGATGTTTATGACATTTATGGATCCATGGATGAACTCATTCTCTTCACTGATGCTATCGACAAGTCAGCATATTCAACAGTCACATATTTGACTATTTACTTAATCATCTTAATTTGAAGAAAGGAAGTCAACAATTAATGTTAAATTTATTGTTGCTTTAGGTGGAAATTAAGCGCAGCAGAAGATTTTCCAGATTACCTGAAATTTTGTTACTCTGCTCTATATCATACAACTAATGAAATTGCTGATAATATACGGCGCAAAGATGGGATAGATGTTCTTTTGTACCTGAAAAGAGCGGTAAGATCTAACTTGCATAATTGAAACATATTTTCTATTAGGAATTAGAAGTTCATATCATGAACTAATGTAACTTGAACAAATCTTTTGCTGCAAATAACTGTAAGACGATCGTCACAATACATGTCTAAAACTCATGTTCGATTATCAACTTAATGTTTGCTTTTGTAATTTCAGTGGGCAGACCTGGGCACCAGTTTCTTAGTGGAGGCAAAATGGCAATCTACTGGTTATTTTCCAACACTCGAAGAATACTTGGACAATGGTTGGATCTCCGTCTCAGGCCATGTCCTTTTAACTCATTTTTTCTGTTTGACAAGGCAAACAGAAGAAACAATGCAATGCTTGAAGAATTATCTGAAAATTTTCTGGGCATCATCCATAATCTTTCGGCTTTGCAATGATTTAGCTACTTCTGCGGTGAGCATTGGCAATATTTTCTCCTTTTCATTCTCAAACATATATCAAAACTAAATTTGAACAAATTCCAAATATTTTACAGGCAGAAATTGCAAGAGGCGACGCTCCAACATCCGTGGCATGTTACATGCATGAGCATGGTGTCACTGAAGAGGTTGCACGCGAAGAAATAAAAAAATTAATTAGTGAAACATGGAAAATGTTGAACAAAGAAGTTAATGATTGTGATTCATTTCCAAGATCTTTGGCCATTGCAGCTATAAATCTCGCACGAGTATCACATTGCACATACCATAAGGGAGATGGTATTGGAGCTCCAGATAAAAGAAGAAGAATCATATTAAATCGATATTATTCGAGCCCATAAAAGTAACAGGAAAGGATGTTCATTGACTTGTGGATGACAAACTCGTCTTCTAATGTTCCCAAAGAATAGTATGGAAATACAAAGAGTTGTACTTTTTTTCTCTTGAATACAAACTTGATACACTGGGAATACTGTAAACGTTTCTTACATCATGTATAATGAAAATCCCTGTAGGCTTTCTTCATTCTCATGATTTGAATGAAGGGAATCATAATAAACCAACATCAATATATTAAAAGAGAAGGAAACATTACAGAAATCAATAACTAGCACAATGAAGAACAACTCCATTGATGGCAACATACAAGCACATCTAAACAGTGTTCGTTGAAACAGTACAAACAAATTAATATCATCACACTTACAAGGAATCAGATGTTAAAACAAATACAATAAGATGACCAAACAAACACATTCACCAGCCGATTACTTCTCTATGATCAACTTACCAAATCAAAACGCAGTCAGGAACCAGACATGGGTGAGAAGCTCCCCTCCTCCAGTGAATCGCAGCGAAGCACAATATCTCCGCCCACACAGCACTGACCACCCTCCATTCCTTCTCTTTTGGCACCATGTCCCGCAAATTCTTCGTGAGCCTGCAGGCATCAAACAGAACCGATTTGCTCCGGTCCCCTTTCACTTCTATCGGTGGAATTCCAGTTTCCACCTCAAGAAGCAACTTGCAAGCCAATATTTGCTTTTGATATTGCTCGACTCATCTCTTTGTTGGCCTCATTTGTTTTATTATCACCATAATCTTTAATGCAATAGCTTGGAGGATCCTCAACACTCTCAGCCTTCTCCTTCAGCTCATCGAAGATCAGTACTTTCATTCCACTGGAAGCATCGGAGATTTTCCCAGGTTTCTATCGCGCTGAGGCGACTCAAAATCTTTCTGAATCTGGTTGGCTGGTCTCTGCGGCAGCAAGTAATCAAATTGTACTGGGACATTTGAAATAACAAACAAGGCAAAAAGTTTGTTTAGCTAACACATTGCGCTTACTAAAGATCTTCCAGCAAGATAAATGCCCAGTCTGAGGAGATGAGCAGAGTAATCGAAATTGTCTCAAGCCCAATAGCCACAACTAACAGTGTTGTAACAAATCGGCACTCTAACACCAATTGTTATTCTCAAGATCGACATTTGTGGAACAGTATGGGAATACTTGTAAAAAAAAAAACTGTTGTAAAGTAAACTAGCAATAGCTAAATAAAAGAGTAATAAGAAAGAACACAATGATTTAACTTGGTTTGGTCTAAACTTGGCTTACGTCCACGGGAGAGAACTTAAGAGAGTTTTATTAAAAACTTGATATAAAGAGATCTAACGTTCCTCTTAATGTAACAAGAGTATTCACATTCCCCTTGAATCTAGAATTAGATTACAAGAGTATAACTTCTCTTTATGTACCTTCACCTTACTCTACTCTTCTAGCCTTCTTCTTTTGTTCTCCTAGATGTTGTTCACCTTTTTCTTCTTGAGATTAAATTGAGATCAACGTTGGATTACAACCTTTATTTATACGATTTTACAAAACAACTCATCTTTGAAATATGAGAGGATCTTGACTATTGGATTCTTGAAGAATCTTGATCAATCCTATTAGGAGTTGATCTCCTAAATCTAGAAAATTTTTAGACCCTTCAGTCTTTAGAAATAAACCTTTCATTGAATAGAAACTGAGTCATATTCGTATTCCACCAGGAAAAAAAACTGCGCCTAAAAAGGAAACTGATTCTGCTTCAGAAACGTCGATATTGGTCAATAGTCCATGTGATTTGTGGACTAATTTCTGAAATTAGTCGATTAATACGTTAATATAGTCGACTATTATAAAATGCTTCATCTCTATATCCTGCCTAGTCGACTATATAATTGAAGTCTTGTGTATTAGTTGACTAATACTCTTATATATGCCTAGTCGACCATATAAGAGCATGTTAGGATTTGTGACCGGAATATATCGTGAAGGTAGATAAAATTTCAGAGATCAAAGAAAGGACGTGCACAAAGAGTTGTGCACAGTACCAGTCGACTAATACTGGGTATAGTCGACTAATCACATGGATAAGTCGACTAATACTTTGTATAGTCGACCAGGCAGAGAGTTGGGGTTCCAAATCTCGTCAAAGTAGTCGACTAGTATTTGGGCCTAGTCGACTAATGTCAGGTCTAACAGTTTTCTTTTCTGGATTTGTTTTCAGATTCGATCTGGATTCAAGTTTTCTTTATTTTGAGGCGGTGATTGTTCGTATTGATGAAATTTGTTTAGAACTAGGAGAAATCTATGATTTATAAATAACCCCTTGGGGGTGGCCTTCAGTGTATCCAATAAATTTATAATTTCTAAGGGTATAATTCATCTAGGTGAGATATTCATGAGAGAAGCTTAGTCACAAGAGTTTGCTGTTCTTGGTGACCATCAAGCGCTTGTAATCTTCTCAGTGTGAGCTGTAAGTAATTCTTATTGTACTCCCTAAAGTTTTAATAAAGTTTCTTTCCCTTCTCCCGTGGACGTACACACGATCTGTTTGATCGGCGAAACCATGTTATATTGTGTATTGGCTTTCTACCAACTTTAGAATATCTTCTTCTCTTCTTCACGTTTTCTTAGTAGATCTGATGGTTTGTTTTCGTTACGCCGCGCCAGTTGATACGGTCGTGGAGGCATCCCTCGAAATCACAACAATTGGTATCAGAGCATACAGATTATTTTCCAACAATTGGTATCGGAACAAGGTCAACTTGAAGATGTCTGCGATCAAGTTCGATATTCAGAAGTTCGATGGTGTCATCAATTTCAACAAGTGGCATATTAGGATGAATGCCATCTTTACCCAGAGCGGGTGGAAGAAAGCACTATTTGGGAGGGAGAAAATCCTCAAGACATGAAGGAAGAAACTTGGCAGGAGTTAGATAAAAAAGTCTTGACAGTTATTCAGCTTTGCTTGGCGGACGAAGTGTTGGATGAGTTTTCTACGGAGAAAACAACATCCTCGTTGTGGGAGCGACTCAGGACCACTATCTGAAGAATTTGTTGGCGAATCGGTTGATTCTAAAGCGGTGTCTCTTTCTTCTCCGCATGCATGAAGGTACACCTATCAAGTCTCATATTGCAGAATTTTCTTCTATTATCAATGATTTAGATAGGATAGAGGTTAAGATAGAAAATGAGAATCAAGCACTTTTATTACTGTGTTCTTTACCTTCTTCATATAAGAACTTTAGGGAAGCTATCATATATGGAGGCAAGTCAACAATCAAGGTCAATGAGATCAAGGAGCATCTGCTCAACAAGGACAAAATTGACATCCAGTTGACGGGTGAGTCTCATCATGATGATTCTGGGCAAGTTCATTATTCAAAGAAGAAGAGTAATAATGGAAGTTCCATGAGTAACTCAAAACATAGGAATTTGACGTGCAACTATTATCACAAGAAGGGGCACATTAGAGTTGATTGTTGGCTTCGAAAGAAGAAACAGCCAGATGCTAATGTCACTGAACTGACTGGAGAAGATGAAAAACAGTGCGATATTTTATCTGTTACAGACGATCAGTTGGTAACAAAAATAGATGGATTATTGACTCTAGATGTTCATAGCACATCAGTTTCAATAGAAAAATGTTCTCTTCATACACTTCGGTTTAAGGGGAAAAGTCTTCATGGGGAATTCTGCTACAAACAAGGTGATTGGCGAAAACAATCTAGTTTCGGTCTCATGATGGATGCATCACTACTCTTCAAAGCGTTCGTCATGTTCCTGAATCTAGGTACAATCACATCTCTCTTGGATCCCTACAAGGGGAAGGGTTCAATTTCAACTCTGAAGGTGATCTTATGGAAGTCTCCAAAGAGGCTCATGTGAAGTTTCAGGCTGAACATGTCGGCAATATGTATATGTTGCAAAATTTGAAAGTTATAGTTGGTGGATTGCAGTTATTCTCAGTTTGAAAGCGGCGGTTGTGGAACAATCAGAGACTATGATGGTTTCAAGTTCGGATGTTCAGTTGCACCCCGAAGAGAGATTGGGATTAGACGCGCAATAAGGTAGTCCAAATCGCTACTTTTATGGAGCTAATTCTCATAAATCCTGTGTGGATCAAGAAAATTGTTGGGTGATAAAGTTTATGTTGGGCTTGAACTTATTCGACCTAATCAAGTTGTGAACCCCATGAGGGGGTTATGGAGAAAAGGGAGTAAGATGGAGATGAAATCAAGTTTGTTCAATTATGCGTGAATGCGAGCACATGGAGCATGGTGGTAATTCTCAGACTTAGATGTCTTTGTTGGCCCAAAGGCCCATCACTCTAGTTTTGATGATGGTTAACTCATGTAGTTATAGTACTAATGATCTTGTGTTTATTAAGTTTCAGATATTCAATGAAGATCTTAGTCAGTGTTTAACTTCAACAAAAGATTCGAAGTCAAGTTTTGAAGCTAACACATATTAATTCAAGAGCTCACACTTTAAGATCACATCAAGTACTCAAAGAGGAGTCTAGCTCATGGATCGTATTTGGATCAAGTCAAGATGGAGAAGAAGATTTTTAAGATAAGATTTTCAAGATGACTTGAGTCCTAATTTGTAAGTTTAATATTTTTGTTTTAGATAAAATGTAAGGGATAGATTAGTTATGGATTGCTCAAGCTCATTTACACACACAAAAAATATTTCATAACTTTCATGTTTAAATAGTTATAGTTCTTAAAATATATAGTTTTGATTTTTGGTTTTGACTTTCAAGAATATATCTTTGTGTTTTTTGGATTTTCTAGAATACATCTTTTGTTTTCGTGAATAAATTTCATCAAAACAACTTTACATGGTTTATATGTGTATTAGATTTCATCCTTATACACTATTGCTCCATATTGTTTAAATAACTTATTGATGAGTTTATATAATGTGTTTAAGTTTTGCATTTATCAAAACTTATTTTGAGCTTATTGTCAAAAACAAGAATATTTTATTTACTATGTGTATTGGATTATATCCATGCACATCATACTTCAAATGTGTTTCAATATCTTATTTTTGTATTTGTACAAGTTTATAAAAAAATCAATTTTTCATTTCAAAGATTGAGTTTTGAAAAATACGATTTTTATTTTAAGCCTTAACTTCTTTGCCACAAAAATAGTTCAAATTGTTTATAATATGTGCTGATTTTTATCACACATATTTGTACTTCAAAGTATTTTTATGAACTTATTTTTGTGAATTTTATGGGATTTAATTGAATTTTTAAGGGTGTTTTATCTCCAAGTTTTTATCCCTTAAAAATCTTTTTTGGGCTGCTGTCTGATCTTACACATGTTTTGCATTCTTTTCATTGCACTCCTACATTTATCGTGTAATAAATTTGCTAATTTTCTTGTCTTAAATGTCTATTTTGCTGAAGATAATCATGGAGAGAAAGAGAATTAAACCAAATAAATACCAGTTAAAATCAGATTTAACTAAATCTATTTGGTTAGCTGAGGATGATCCCAGATCTAATTAGTTAAAAATCAGATTTTGGTGAATCAATTTTATTAACTTAAAGATCTATGAGGATATCACCACATCCAGAACAAATCAAGGATTGGGGTAATTATTCAGCTGAAGATCAGAGCAAATCAGAAAGATAACACCAAATGAAATTCGATAAAATTCAAATTTCTATAAATCTACTTTGGTTAGAGATCAACTGAGAATAACGTCAAATACAGAGTCCAAATTCAAAATTCAAAAGGATAAATGAATAGAGAGAAGATCTACGGATGAGATGAAGCAATTTTGACTCAGATTTAGATTGGATACATTTTAGTATTTGAATCATAACTTTTGCTACCAAAACTCAAATCTAATGATTCAAGATGATCCAGAAAGAAGACTTAAAGGGCTATAACTCTTACGTTGATCACTATTTCTAATTATATTATTTGATAAGTTATATTCAGCAATCAACATGTCAACAAGCTGCAGATCAGAATTGAATATCCATATCAAATCAAGTTTGGAGATAAAGGGAGGATTCAAATTTAGAAATAGCCAACTCTCCCTATCTTTTGACTCGTTTTATTATCCATTTTTATACTATAAATACCCACACATCAAAGGCAGATGATGAAGCAGAGAGTAGAATAGATTCTTGTATAGGTTTAACCTAGGTTCTTTTTTTTTTTTATGTAATGTTTATTTTATTTATGTAGCTGAGAGGAGAGGAGAGTTTCATGGAGGAATGAGAGAGCTTTTACTGAGGATGACACCGGTGTATGTAAGTCTGTTCTTTTATTATTATTTGAATCAAATCGAGGTTTCTTTTCCTTCATTGCTCTTGTTTTTATTTGATTTCCTCTTATGTGTTTGCAATCCAAGTGAATCTGATAGCATCGAGACTGCTTCGCTATTGCAAGTGTCATTGATGGCTTATGGTGATGAATAATTATTCCTTTACTAGTTTAGCTTACTCTTTTATTCGTAGTGTAGATCAGGAACGGGTAAGATCCTACATGCCATACTTGATCGCCTTCAGAGACTAGGTAAGTCGTAGCGATGGATCCAAGGTATATAAGCATGAAAGTGGTAAGTAAGAATTTTTAGTTTCTTTTAATTCTTAGTTTATAATTCTACTCCAAAACCAACATTCTCCTCTTTATTTAATTTTTTTTCTTTGTAAATAAAACAACAACAACAACATCATCTTATCTTTACCATCTTCTTCACATCTTCTAACTTAATTTTTTTTATTTTTTTCTAAAACTGAGAAGAAATTTCTAACATATTTTTGTAAACTCAAAAAGAAATGAACTTACTTAAAAGCTTCCATCGCTAGTCCCTCCTTGTGGATCATGATCCGCATAGCCACTTACTATCGCTGTAGTATTGAGAACTTGCATATTCTATTCTTAAAATTCTGAAATTCTGTATTTTCTGTGTGCAGGTCCAGCTCAATCAAATTTTGGCGCCATTGCCAGGGAGGGACGGTAAGTAATTCTTCTTTTTAATTTATATTTTTGGTTAACTTTCTTCATTGTTCTTGGTGTGCAGTGATGATATCAAGGAAATTTTTACTGCATTGGACATATAAGTGGCTCTGGACTCTGCTCAAGAAAGTAGAACCCAAAAGCCCTCAGATTTGTTGCATTCACGCGACAATCTGAGTGAACTACTAACATGTATTTTTTGCAGGTTAGTTGAATTGCGAAGCTAAATTTCTGCAGCTATTTATTTTCTTGTTTAACTCACTGTACATACTTTTCAATCTTAACAGTAAATTGATGTTTGTTAAACGCTAAAAATGGTTTAGACTTTGCATTTAGGCACGTGTCTAATTCGTTTACATTTTACATTACTGTTGAAGAGTGTTGGAGCAAAAGTACGTGTGCATAGCATATAGTATAGGAACACTTTTGAATTATTTACATTGCTTAAGTGTTGCTTTTCATGTACACGTTGCACTAAATTGATTTAAGGGCTTGTCCTATAAACAAGAAAAGGTGGGAAAGTCATTACACTCCCGTAACTCACAAACAATATCCTTACTCACTAACCCAAGCCTAACTAAAACTGAGTAGACAATGGCCCTAGGGACATTTCGAACTCAATAGGAGACTGACCTAAGGGAGAAGTTGATTGAATTTGAATCTTGCCAAATCAGTGTCAAAGGTTGGGGATTGAGGGGCGAAACCTCGAAGGCTGGTATTTTGGCTTAATTAGGCCCGTTGCTTTTGTTACGCTCCGCTTCCCAAAATACGTGGAAACGGAGTCGCGATGAGAGTCGGCGATGTATATACGCGAGGAAAATACCCCACATATACACGCTAAGCCTAAGAGTAACCTGAACAAGTTATAAATCTCTACTATAAATCAAAATCACTGCAATAATACATATAAAGTCTAACACAATGATAGCATATGAGTAAGAATAATGAATGTGACGAGATGCGATATATGAATAGAAGAGTAGGAATACCGATAATCAAAAGGGAGAGACTCCAGCTCCCCAAGGTAAATATGATCCTCTCCAAATACCTGATCAACAATAAATAGCCCTGGATCTGGATATGCAGATCCAGGGAGTCAGAACTCCTAGTGAATGTATAAGTCAAAAGGGAAAGACATGCGAATATAAATGTGAGCAAACTAGGAAACATATATGCTGGAATAAAACAGAAGTAACATATGAAACATGGATAGAAAATAATAAAGCCAATCAATACAAAATCAGATGTCCAATCGAGTGTCAGGTGTACAGTCAGTTCATTGGTATTATTAGATGTTTACAATCAGTCAGTATATCAAGTTCAGTCTACAATGTCAATGTAAGATTTCAGTTTGTTATTTATTATGTCACGAACACCAATTGTCACCTATGATAGACGCATCCCATACTACGCCTACTACACGTGTCAATCAGGGTCCTAAGTTATTGAAATTAGTGTAAGAGACATTGTTCATGCTTTAGATGGGTTCCGTACATACCCGGAACCACGGCCCAATCACCTGGCGCTGAACCAGGTCCTACCGCTAGGTAGTCAATAACAATAACAATAACAATGTGTCAATAACAATGACAATATGAACAATACGGGATGTCAGTCATCCCCCGGAACCCTGCAGTGGAACCGTATCTCGGCTGCGCAACCTGTATCCTAGATCCACCCAAAATACAGACGCTGTCTCCTCCATCAATTTCCCCAATCCCAGTGTAAGTTGTCAATTTTCATTATTATTTATAATAATCAATATCCATATCATTTCGATTACTGACAGTAACAATATCAATGTAACAATAACAATGTGAACAATATTACCGTATAAATGGTAGAACAATAGAACAATGAAAGTGTTACGGTCCAACAATATTCTCCCAGTAACTTTCAATAACATAAATCCATACAATAGCGAATCCAGATACTGCTCAATGGACAGTCTCAACTAAAGCTGATCCTAATCTCATCCATCCCTACTAAAGAGATATCAGTAACTGATCCATCGACTCATAGTCTCAATAACAATCACTGTGAACATCAAACATTGAATCAAGTCCAAGTATCCGATACAGTAATCACCATCTCGGTGAATCATTAATCAATCCTCTCATTGATACCAATTTGTTCTAATCCTCTAATCACTAATAACTGAATTGATCAGTAATTAAACATGAAGCACATGGTATAACCTCGAGATCAACTAAGTCAATATACACCACAATCATATCTGAATAGGAAACATCCTCAAAGAACTGAAATCTAGAATAGACCACTTATAAGTCAACATAACTAACTCT
This sequence comes from Agave tequilana, assembly GCA_038442645.1. Classification (NCBI taxonomy): domain Eukaryota; kingdom Viridiplantae; phylum Streptophyta; class Magnoliopsida; order Asparagales; family Asparagaceae; genus Agave; species Agave tequilana. The sequence goes on along the minus strand of JAVJIF010012972.1, from coordinate 79,737 downwards.
TAATTCCAATAGTCACATGATCATCAAGTATCAGTTCATATCGAATAATACGATACAATAAACTGTCGTTCCCAACATATATCAATAATCAAAGCTCAGTCCTCTCTCTCCATCAATCCACTCTGATCCTCAAGTCCTCACAAATTCCCACTTCTATCAAGGTCAATCATAAGATCCCAAAACTCAGCAACATCTCAGATACATGCCTAAGATCTATTAGGTCAAGTCAAGCCAACCAATATCTATTCCTCAAAATCATACTCATCCATCTATAGCCAATATCAAGCTCAAGGGGTAAAGTCTCCATCCAATAAGAAAGCTAAATACAGCAGTCAGGCCAAGGTTAGTCGACTAGGGGAGATGAGCAAGTCGACTAGGGTGAGGGTTAGTCGACTAACAGGTGTAATAAGTCGACTATACAAGGGGCCAGTCGACTAACTAGGAAGACAAGTCGACTAACAGGGAATATAAGTCAGCAACAGAGAGTACCCAACTTCCAGGACATCCAACTAGTCGACTATAGTTATGATAAGTCGACTAATTTGTGCTATTAGTCGACTACAAGAAAAGGGCAAGTCGACTAGGGAAGGGTTACTGGTCGACTATAGGAGAGGGGTAGTCGACTAAGGTTGATTACAGGACACAAACAGAAAGTCCAACACTATTCTAAAGGGAAGCCTAGTCGACTATGGGCTATATTTAGTCGACTAATAAGTATATTAGTCGACTAACGCCATGGGCAAGTCGACTAATGGTCCTATAACCTGCTACTGAATTACACTATCACACGTATTCCCAATCTCCACATTCTCTCAAATGCACTCATGCTACATCATGAAATATCTGCAATGATAATCCAAACACCCATATGATAAACATAGGGTTCCAACTTAATTAATTATACATGCATATCATATTCCTATGCATTCAACATGTAATGTAGAAGGGGGTGACAACTCACATCCGTGCTTAATAATCTCTACACATAATCATGTAACACATGCACTACACATCAAATTATACCACATACACATACATGTCTATGATCACTAAATTAATTAAAGAGAGAGAAAGAGAGAGAGACACTCATATAGGAAGGCTACCGGGGCGATCTCCAACGACGGGCTGCTGTGGGCGCTGGATCAGCAAGGGGAAGCTCGGCCGAGGAGGAGGGGATCCAGCTGATTTGCTGGTGCGCTGGATCCGGGCTGCGCGACCATGGCCTGTTGGCTGCGGCTGTGCACGGAGGAGGCCGGCTTGGTGATTGGCTGTCCTGCTGCTGTTGGGGACGAAGGGCAGCCAAGGGAGGGGATCCTCGGCTGGGCTACGCACAGGCAGGGAGGGGGCGGCCTGCTTGCTGGTGGCTCTGCCGCGCGCAGCCTGGTGGGGGAGATCTTGCTGCCAATGGCAGCCTGCTGTGCTGCCGTGTCTGCTGGTTGCGGGGGTGTGTGCGGAGTGGCAGGGAGTTGGTTAGGATTGAGATTTTGGAGTTAAGATTAGGATCATGGGATTTGTGATTTAGGGGAATTAGTTAGGATTTAGATATGATTTAGATTTTATTTCAGATTATAAGGAGTTGGGTCTCGGGTTTATGGGTGACGGGTTTGCTAATGGGTTGAGGGTTGGATCCAAATGGGTAATGGGTTAATGGGTAGGAACCAGGATATGAATCAAGGAAAATGGAAAGAATGAAGTATAATAGTGTTAGTACCAAGTAAATATATATATATTTAAACTAATAATAATTTCTAATACTAATTAAAATAACAATAATAGTAGTAATACTAATAATGACAATAATAATAATAATAACATTAGTAACTACAATACTAATAGCAATTTAAAATAATTAATACTGATAATAGTAGTTAATGGCAATTAATAGAAAATCACAAAAGATAACAAACAATAAAATATACAACATTTATATATTAAATAATATTATACATCACTAAATCACATATTTCCAAAATAGAGATATTACAGCTTTTAAGCATGGATACCTCCCACCAGTCTTGCCCCTACCTGGCCGATTAATTTGTGGTCAGACTCGGCAATATACCACCTGTGGACAGTCTAACCAGTTAGGAGTCGTTTAGGTCTAAGGTCTACCCTAACTTATGTTAGATTTTTTTCTTTTTATTTGTTTGTTTATTTGTTTATTTTTCTTTGTTTGTTTTTAACGTTTCTTGTGTGATATGGTTTATAACAATAATTTTTTCAATTTTAATGGTAATCCATATTACACCTCGATCTCCTTTTCGAATATTACCAACCCGGCATATCATAACTTTAACCAACCTAATATGCCGGATTGGTCTTATCCGAATCAATATATGCTCCAGTCCCAATACTATGAATAAGACTGAAACAATCATCACCACTCTTCACAGAGTTAGTGGGGATACAACTCCCCCAAGTCATATAGTCAACCACCTTACCAACATCTAACTTCATATACTCCTTCTCCCGAACAACGATTAGAAGAATCAATTGACTAGGAAAAGAGGATGGAAGCCTTAGAAGAGCTCGAGCAACGAATTCAAATTCTAAAAGACTCAAAATCCCGTCAAAATTTTCAAATCACAAATCCTTACTCTATTTTTCAAGAAGAACATACCGATTTAAAAAAGAGTATGAAATTCATCATTCAATTCCAAAGTGATCCATTCGATATGATAGAAACAAGACTTAGTCGATTGGAAAACATGCGTAGGAATAAGAAAACTCTCCCTACCCAATCTTTGACTATTCCCAACACTTCTAGTCATATTGATGAAAATCAAGAATCATGTATCTTGAAGACTTTGACCAAGATTCAATTTCATAAAACCTTGAACTTGAGCAATATTAACCCATTGACGAATTGGCAACTTTTCATTTTAATGAGATTGAAATTGATTATAAATGTGAACCCGATCTTCAACTTTGTGATTCAGTCCTCATCTTTGAATCTATGTTGACTCCGGTACTCTTACCTAATTTGGATCAATTTTTTGAGCCAACATTTATTCCCGTACCCATAGATTTAGAAATTGAATCACCAATTTTGAATAGTCACATTCCATTGATAGGAAAAGAATGTGAATTTTAATTCTTGGATTTGGACTCAACTCTTGAACCATAACGTCCATGATCACGACCGCGCTCCCTTCCTCAGGCACGTCCACGACCACGAAAAGGAGTCGAATGGCAGCTTGGAGTGCGGGAGGCAGAATGAACCGCAGGAGAATGGGAGATGAGGGTTGTGGAGTCTGGTGAAGTGATAGCACGCTCATGATAAATCTTCTGGCTAAGCATGAGGCCGATGAGTTCTTCTGATAGTACTGGGTTGACTCGTGTGTTGAAAAAGGTGACGAACGAGTCATACTCGGAAGACATACCACTGTGCAAGGTAGAGACGAGGTCGGAGTCGGCAAGTGGATTCCACTGCCGTCAAGTTGTCCACGATGGACATGACAGACTGGATGTACTCTGACATAGAAGTGGTGCCCATCTTAACGGTGTGCAGCTGGTATTTTAGTTGTTGCACTCTAACTCTAGAGGGTGACGCAAAGATTCGCTCCAGAGAGCACCACACATCACGAGATGTGGTGAGGCCAACGACATGAGTTAGAATAGCCTCAGTGAGCGAGGAGATAAGCCAGCATAAGAGTATCTGATCAAGCTTGATCCGAGCGAGTGTATTCCGGATTGATAGTGGGTTGAGCATCTTTCTCAGCAGAAGGAAAGAACCGGACCGGACACAGAGAGATTCCGTCGACGAGGTCTTCGAGATCATGGAGTTTGAGAAGAGGAAGGAATTGAGAACGTCACAGTAGGCTGTTTCCTTTGTCGAGTTATGGATGCAGGTGTTTGGATGGAGGTGAGGTAAGATGAAGATGAAATACTCGACATGGTACAGGAGTTGCTCTGATTCCAAGATAAAGAAGAAGGAGAAGAAAACTTATTTGTGTGATGACAAGATACCACTAATTATGATTCTTGGTTGTATATATATACATATATTGATCACATGTTTACATTGATTTAGGAGAAACAATAAGAAACATTGATTGAGACAGAGAATGAGAAACACATGGTGCATGAGTCCCATGAGTCCCCTGTGTTCTTTTAATCATGGAGAGATTGTAGGATTTGATTGATTTCACGAGGGGTTTCTTTCACATGTTTCACATGAGTCATGTGTTGTCATTGATATCTCTAACATGTTGAAGATCCGTTTTGCTGATACCATTTTGAAGGTGCGACATAAAACACTTGTGAATCATGTAATCTTTCATCTTGATGATCTTTACCATCTAAATTGTGTACTGTGTTTTGTTAACTGGATCAATCTGGTCATTCATTTTGTCATCCCTTTGGCTGACTTGTATTATCTTTCTCCCTAGGGTGAGAAAAGTGACCCAACAAGGATGCAGCGAGAAAGGGAGAAGTCGGAAAAGAAGCAGCAGGAAGGTAAGTGTTATATCTTTATCCAGTCACTTGAATACATGCATGATCATTTTATGTTTCTAGTATAAACTCGATATACTGAATGGGCTTGAATCTTCATGTTGTTTTATATGTTGACATGCATGCTGAATACACACTGTACTCATACTGATTAGATCAGTAGTGAATACAACATAAATGGATGTTTATATGTGATTTAAAGTTCATGTAGAGTGTGTTTATAGTTGCTTTCTCTCTCTGTCCTTCTTTCCTTTTTATTTATGAGTCACTGAACTAGGAAGAGTAAATTTTCCTGTTGGACAATATTCTGTATAATCTGGAAGGTGGAATTGGATCTATTAGTCACAATCTACCAGTCTTATCCCATACATATGTTTTGGTGGGTTTATACTTCAATACAGTTATCTATTAACATATTGACCTCCTCTGATTTTTTTTTCCCCAAATAACCCAGCAAATTGCTTGCTTAGTTCATTTTTTCTGCTTGATGCCAGTCTACTCATTGGAGGTTAATCCCCTGTCAAGGCTCCTGCCTTGTTCTTCATTGCTTCCTTCCTTTTTTTTAAACATTTTCTTACAAAGTAGCCCCTTCCCATTGTCTCTTTCACATCCCATATGAATTCTGGGCTTTTGTACCCATTGCATGAAGCAATCAGGCATCCATGTCTGATAATGAGACTGACCGGCCTTATCATAAACATACGCTAACGGGCACACATACCCGATCCTTTTGCATCATAGCTGACCCCATTTTGATAGGGAAAAAAAATATTAGATGATGATGACAGTCTTACAACCTCTACATTTCTATTAAAATTTCTCACATTTTTCTTTCAAAACTACACTTAGAAATACAAATAAATAGAACATGGACTGTGATTAGCAGGATCTAGTCAAGTTGGAACAGGCCTCTAGAAGACAACTACTGTTTACCAAAGAGATATGACCCTAATCTTATCACATCTTGATAAGATTCTTGCTTGTGTTTGGAAATGCAATTAGACCATAATTTTACTTGGTCTGGCTGTTTTGCACATCACACCTCATAAAGCCCACACGTGTGACCCATCAACATGCCTGCATGGCCACATCCGTGCCAGGACACCCAAACAGAAGGACAGAAATAAGAAGAGGGTGTGAAAAAAAGAAACAAAAAACAGGCGTCCAACTACAGTCATTTTGACATCAAACAAAGACAAACTTGAAAACGAGAATCTGGGCAGACCCCTCTTTGAACTTAAGCCTAATGTTGTGGCCATTTAACTGGGCAGTGTTTGGACGTTGGGAAACTGAGGGACAATGAAGCTGAAAAAAAATTGAGGTGAGAGAATTAGAATTTGATCTCACTGGCATCCAGGAAAAGTAGCAGTTGACAGCTTGCTTCTTCTATCCTTTTCTCTTCTGTAATTGCCATACTAAAACAAGAAATCTAATTCTTCTGAACTATAAGATCACTAAAACCTTTGAGTCAAAGTGGAAAACGAAGCTTAGAAGCATGTTCCAAAGCCGTCAACGGATGTGATTGCATATACAGACACTTCATCTTCACTGTATTTTGTCAAATTATTAAAACAATTGTTTAGCTGCTTACCTTATTCTTTTAAGTAGGAAAATTACTCTTGGTTCTAAGGAGAAAGAAGAGCAATTTTAGTTCATCCTCGTCCGGACACCATCTTTTATATATTTAAATATGGGCAGTTTATTCCCCCTTTTTTGTTACTCTTGATTGGTTATGGAAACCATTACATTTTCTGAATAATTATATCAGAAGCAAAAACAAAAGGACATAGGAAACCATTGCAATATTCTTCTTCCCATTTTGGTTTCCATTGAAGCCCAAGCAACGGGATGTAGCTCGGTTGGCACTTCAGAAGGACAAGTTCATTACATAATTCCCTTCCTCCCGCCCTTCCTTGCTCGTCTTTAATGTAATTCATTTGTGTTGCACAATTATTCCAGATGCAAAAAACTGTTGATATTGATGAAAACAGTCAGTTCTGTAAAGACCTTGAGAACCTGGGCTACTCTCAGCCTGTGAATCTTGATCTGCCAACAGCAGTGTGGTCTTGCAAATCCATTGTCGCGGCTGGGTTTGTTCATGAAAGAAGATGATCTCGATGAGGAGGTTGACAGTTGGATCTCTTCCTCTGGAAATGGTGAACATGGAAGAGGGAGAGATTAATTCGTCATAGCAGAAGATCATTCGTTTTTGTTCATTTGCTTGAATGGTTTTGAGATTGTTAAATCCGGGGAGCCATAAATTAGAAATGTTGGTATTTAGTTTCTTGCGCAGAGAGGTAAACGCTAGTGTAATTTTCGCTCGTGGGTACCCAGAGAGCTAAAGTTATTATTTCGTTGTGGTACTGTGTATAAAGTTTGTTGAAAGAGATGCAACATGATTGCACTGCTGTCGTTTAATTATTTCTGGAAACTGTGTCGATAATTTGGCCCTCTTTTTTCAATGTAGAGTTGCTGACTAGTAATGTATTGCAACCTTTCAGGTCTGTTTTTCAGTTATCCTGCTTAATTCTATTGTGCTAATTATTGGCTTCCTATGCAATGGGTTCTCACTAGATTGTATGGAAACTTGATAGGAATTGGGTTTCCTGTGAGAGTTTGTGAGTTCAAATCACGCAGTCAATAGTGGGTAAAAGGCTTTTGGACCTAAATGCTAGCTATTGAATACTGGTTATCCTATGATTCGAGCTAACAAGCTCATTGTAATCCAGTTACGCAGCAAAAGGATCAAACAGGATTCATAGGATTCATTACGTAATATTCGCTTTTGGGAGAGTTTCTTTCTCTCTTTTAATTTTTTTGGTTCAGAAGTTGATTGGATACAGTTTCTGATACCTGAGCCCTGTTTGTGATGTAAAACCACCTGGATCGCAATCACCTTCAAATCGTAACTGAGATTTAATCTGAGGAAAGATAAAATTTGGGTTTCCACCCCTTGCACGGGCTTCTCACCCTAAACTCGAGAGCAGCAGAACTCAAGAATTTAACAAATAATTTGAGGAAAAGTTTTAATCATTCATTCATTATTTCAATAGTTTAAGGGGCCTTATATAGGCTTTACAAAAGAGGAGTACTGGGAAATAACCGATGTGGTACTAAACGCCCACAAAGGAACACAAATAAAGCTAAAACACCTACTCAAATAAAGCTGAAACAAAATACTAAATCTCCCGAATAAGCTAAGACATGAAAAGATAAAGAACTGCGTGATGTCCTCATCAATTCCCTCGGGGTGGGAGGAACTCGACCCTGTCGAATGAGGACTCTCCTCACGAAGATCGCAATCAGGCCAAGGTGGTGGTCGTGGCAGCAGCATGGGAACATCATGTCGAGACCATGGTGGCGGAGGAGGAGCTGGTCTCCATGACAGATCGGTGGCGGAAGATAGCAGCACGATCAAGGAACAGAGAGTAGAGCGAGGTGCATCATCCTGGCTGAAAACGGAGCTGATACCAGGATCCCACGGGCTATCCAACTCGTAAGCAATGTATGCAATCCTCTTAAGAGTCATTTCGAAATCCTTATGCCAAGCGTGCCACTTTCTCGTGACCTCAGAGTGACTCGTAACCATCACCCTATCATCAACTGCAAATTCCTGCAAAATACTATGTGGGTATGCAGCAAATTTATGAGTATCATTGCAATTTGCTATCGGTCTAGTGATGTCATCAATATATGCAACAGGCAGATGCAAAGTAGGAGGTATTCTAAGCATAACTTCTAACGATGGGAGAATGAGAGATATAATATGCCTAGAAGGACACAAATCTAACGATGGAGGTACACGGGACTCGGACGCAAACTCTAAACAACCCGAAAAAGAAGTATTAGAAACCATTTGTTAGACCTTGGCAAGAAATTCAGGTGACTCCTTAAAAGATGAATTGATTGGAATAACCATAAAACTAGGTTCAACACAAGGAGACTCGAATGGCTGATTAGGCACAGTGGGTATATTAGGCTCAACTGTCTCGTCCACGTCATCATTGGTACTATCAGAAGACATGTGAATTTCATCAATAATCTGTGTGACAGAATCAACGGCTATGTCTTCAATTATATTAACAGTTTTAGAAGAAACTTGGTCATCCTTAACAGCCTTCGAATCGTCAATTTCATCAGTGGGCACAGTTCTAACATGTTGACTTTCCGAGGGGCATTGATAATTATAATGTCCATAGCCCTCACATTTAGAACATCTGACCTTGGCATTGATTAGCGTTTTAAAAGTCAAGTCCAATTTTAATGCAACTTCAAAGGCATCTTCAACAGTATCTAAGTCATAGGGGCCAGTAATCATAGCACGTTTTATTTTAGGCCGTAAACCCCAAATAAACCTAGTTAGAGTCTCAGAAGGGTGCTCTCTCACTTCACTACGATGGGTTAAGTCCTTAAATATGGTAATGTATTCATGAACGGACATATGACCCTGATGGAGATTGTGTAGCTGGTCTAAGTGGGAGTCCCTATAATGCTGATTAGTCATGATGACTCAAGCAAGCAAGCAGATGCAGTGGAGAGCCCAAAAAGTCAATTAAACTAAATGTATGCACTAAACAAAAATTCCCTAAAGTTTAAGTTTTAAATGTAAAAATGCATTCCTAAAATGATGAAATGATGCAACCACTAGGTCGAAGCAAATAGCATTTCTACCAACAAATTATAGCAATCCGTATAATAGTTGCAAGTAATCAACAGTTAACGAATTAGGTCAAGTTGTGATATCATCTGAGGTGGAGTCGTTCACGCCCAAACGCAAAATTCTCGAAGATTCCTCAGAGAAATACTCGCACTCAAGAGTTGAGATCGCCCACAAGATTCTTGGACAGCGATGATAAGAAGTGGAAGCTGGATGCCTTGAGAAGGGCGCAAATTGGGCCCGAATCGGGGCAGAAACAAGCCCTGAACTGTGGTGTGCTGATCTACTGAGTCGAATCTGGAAGGCGATCAGAGCTTGCACCAGATTGTGACTGCTGTAGGAGCGTAGTACAGATTGTCACGAATTCACTGCTTCGAGAACGGATCAATTCGGACTTGAAACGAGTCCTGAACGGTCGTCGGAAGTGATGTTGCAATTCTGAACTGAGTCAGGAACGAACTGGACTCGACTGAGTCAACTCAACTCGGTTGCTGACGTCAGCAGTGACGTCAGCAGAAATTGACTGCTTTGACCGGGCCGGGTCTAAAGTGTTGGGTCGGGTCGTTTGGATCAACCCGGCTCAATCCCTTCTTTTTATCCAAATCGGGTTCTCAGAGGAGAACCCGCTCCGCCCTATTCGCAGGGTGCCTTTATCCCCCCCTCGATCTCTGCTAGGGCTCGGAGAGACCTTCAACAGCGGCGGCGGAGAAGCTGGCGACGCCGAGTTGGTGCGATCAGAGAAGCTTGGGCCCAGACGGAGCAGCGGCGACGGCGACTTGGATCAAGGGCGGATGGCGGTGGCGATGGCGGTGATCTTGGTGGAGCTCGGGTGGGATCGGTCGGAGGAGATGGCGGCGACTGAGGAAGTCGTCGACGGCAGAGGAGCTCGTCGATGTCGGCGAGAGAGCAAGGAGCTCTGTCACTGACGAAGTCGAAGAGGCTCCACAGTGTTCAGGCGAGCTCGTGTTGAGGAGGCGCTGCGTTGTTTGGCTTTGACTGACGGAGGCAACGATGAAGATGAAGACGAGCGGTGGCGACGTCCGAGGAAGATGGCGGAGCTCCGATGAGGCCTTGGTGGGGGAGATCCGATCGGTGGAGTCTTCAGTCGGAGGCGCCAGAGAGGAGAAGACGTCGGATCTGCTCTGATCGAGGCTCGGATCCACTTCGATCAGGGCACAGATGGCCGCTAGGGTTACGGAGATGTACGAAGTCCGGTGGCACGGCACCGGAGGGGTGCGAAGGTGTTGGCAGTGGGGGTGGTTGTTCCTCTCTCTTCCCCGATCAAACCTGAATCTGAGAGGCGGCGACTGAGATTGACTCACAGGGGCGGATTTGTTGCCGATTTGCAGAGATCGGCGGCGGAGGCTCACCCGCAGTCGACGGTTGACGAAGATGAGGGCGTTGGATGGCGGTTGACTTCGTCGTGAAGTCTCAGGGAAACTGGTGGCAGAGGATCTGATAGAGGGGCGGCGGTGGGGCTCCGCTGTTGTCGTCGGCGAGGTGGAACGAGAAGGCGAGGCTGTCGGCGGCGGAATTCGGTGGATGGGTGACTTGAAGACGATGATGAACAGTGGGGATTTTGAAATTATCAGGGAATTTCGATGAGAATTCTCACTGTATCTTTTTTTTATATATAAACAGTGTAATCTCTTTTCTTTTCTTTTTTCTTTTTTTTTCTTTTTTTTTTTTTTTTTTTTTTTTTTTTTTTTGTGAATGGATCTGGAATGTAGATCTAGGGTTTGGAGATTGGAAGAAAAAAATTGAAACAAAGGAAAATTTTGAAGGGGATTGAAAACCGGTGCTCTGATACCAAAATGATGTAAAACCACCTGGATCGCAATCACCTTCAAATCGTAACTGAGATTTAATCTGAGGAAAGATAAAATTTGGGTTTCCACCCCTTGCACGGGCTTCTCACCCTAAACTCGAGAGCAGCAGAACTCAAGAATTTAACAAATAATTTGAGGAAAAGTTTTAATCATTCATTCATTATTTCAATAGTTTAAGGGGCCTTATATAGGCTTTATAAAAGAGGAGTACTGGGAAATAACCGATGTGGTACCAAACGCCCACAAAGGAACACAAATAAAGCTAAAACACCTACTCAAATAAAGCTGAAACAAAATACTAAATCTCCCGAATAAGCTAAGGCATGAAAAGATAAAGAACTGCTTGATATCCTCATCAGTTTGTTTCCGCTGAAATAATTTTTGGAAGAGCTCCCTGACTCTAGAATCATTTGGAATTGGAGAGACTGAAAGAACAAAGCCTAAGCCATCAAGAATCATTTCACTGTTATAAGCATAATCATGCACAGAGACCAGTTTAAAAATCACAGATCCAAAATTGAGAAAAGGAAAAAGAAAATGCCAACAATTTGTATCACATCGACGCAGAAAGCTGCACGCACAGAACCTAAGAGCCAAATCAACAATGAACCACTTAATTAAAAAAAAAATTGCAATGACTATAAAGTAAAATTGACAAATGAATATGTCAAAAAAATACTATTCAGAACCCAGGCCAACAACAACATATTCGAAGTAGGCACGAACAAAATAAGAAGAGACTGGAATCAACACACACTGCACCGCGAATTTAATTGTTCATATAAAATTATATATCAAATCAAATAAAATTTGGACAAACATATCAAAACAACTATAATTTAATTACCAATACACGTTTTGCATGACCTAGTAATTAAGCTCAAACAATACAGGATGCTAACAGCTCAGTTTAATTCTTGTTCCAATATAGTAGCCAAGACCATTAATGAGTTCTTCTCCACAAGACCAGAGATGACAAAAACCTTCTAACATTACTATTTGTTCATCACTTAGGACTTAATTGAAACCATAATGACCTAGCATACTTGTTCATCATCATCATTAAACCCTAAACCCTCAACGACAAAAACAAATTGCTGCAGTTAGCCACCGCCAGATCCATATTTCTTGCCAAAGAATATAACCTGCAGCTTGTCATAACCTGCAAGGACACCAGCACCTGCAACAGCACGCAAGATGTTTGCACCGGCACCCTTGAAGAGGGATTTGGCACCTTCTTTTTCGATGATCTGTTTGAATGCGTCCATTGAGCTGTTGTACTTGACAGCCTCACCAGATGTCATCATCATCCTTCTACGGACTGTATCAATAGGATAGGAAGCAAGACCTGCACCTATTGTGATTCCCCATCCAAGCATGAAACTAGCAAAGAAATTATCCTGCAACAGAGTGCAAACATTAGTGGAACTTTTTCCAGCAATAGTAACATTTACACTGTAAATTAGAAGTTGAAATCGCCAATGCACATGCAAGCCAAGATAGACCTCACAAAGTAGGGATGCAAATAAAGAATTCAAGGGAGTATTTGAAGTTAATGCTTCCCTGACTTGCATAATATTCATAGATGTTTCCTGGGCTAATGGGAATTATACAGTATTTAAAACTTTGAAAATAAATTCAGTTTAGCATTCGAACCATATTTTATATACAGCAGCTAAAATTTTTTTTTTTTTTTAAATCCTGCTTTAGACCGTTTATGGCTACAGCCTTCCACGACAACAAAGAAACAAGCAAACTAGAATACGATAAATCAATTACAAACTTAAAACATGGCATGTCAGATGACTTTAATGTTTACTTGAAGAGGATTTCAAACAGTGAAACTGGAGTCATGTAAAAGTGAATTGCCAGGACAATTTACGGGTATTTGAACTGCTGCAAAAAATCATTTTATATTTCACAACCACCCCAAAAAAAAAACCAGCAAGCAAAAAGCTGTACAGGCTACAGCCTCTCATAAAACCTAATAAGATAAAACTACACCTCTAACATGGTGATTTAAATTAGTATTGTTGAGATTAGTGTAAATGTAATGTAAACATGAATTGAGAGGATATGGAGGTACCCACTAACTTGTAATAGTCAACCACGAGATAGTGAAAGAGGAGCGAGTTATTTAAGTACGTAAATCAAATTATAAAATTATCTCTTAACTATCATCAATAACCAATATATGCAAGTTGAAGAAGAAAGAAACATCAATTGCCAAATTATCTCTTAACTATCATTTTGAAGTAAGCATTTTGTTTACCATCTTTTATTTTTCTTCACTCACCTGCAGGGGACCAACCAGAACCACTGGTTTCAGAGAATCATACATCCCGAAGTAAAGCCCTCGGTAGACAATGATACCAACACAGGAGATGTTAAAGCCCCGGTACAGTCCAGCAAGGCCGTCAGATTTTAGAGTTTTCCTATAAACATCAATTAGACCATTGAATTGCCTTTCGCCTCCCTTCTTTGCAGCCTTCGCATCATTGGCAAGTCGGGTCCTGGCATAATCCAAAGAATACACAAACAGGAGCGAGGAGGCACCAGCAGCGCCTCCAGATGCCAAGTTACCAGCAAACCATTTCCAATAACCATCCTTGTCCTTTTTGAAGTTGAACATTTTCTTGAAGTAGTCCTTAAAAGCAAAGTTGAGGGCCTGGTACATAATAGAGAATACAGTTATCATCAACAGGAAAAAAAAAAAATTTAAGGAACAAGCAGAATCAGACAATATAAGGGAACTGACTTACCTGAGTGGGAAAATATCGGATAACATTGGCAGTATTTCCTCTCCATAATGAGAGGAACCCTTCATCCTTAATTGTTCGAGCAAAACAGTCCCCAATCCCTTTATAGGGCTCAGAGAGCCGACCAGCCTTAATCATCTCATCCTGGTTCTGAATCAAGAGTTTCACACGCTCGATGGGAGCAGCCGCTGTTTTAGAGACAGCAGCAGAAACTCCTCCCATCATGAAATCTATAAGAAAGCCAGAAACACCTTTCTCCTTGGGAGCATAAGCATTGACGGGGCAAAGTGGTGATAGAGAGGAAAGGGTAATCGATCCACTAGTGCCCTGGTATGATTGCAGCAATATACCTTGAAGACCCCCATTGGCATAAGTTCCTGGAAAGTTGTGGATCCCGTTGTTCCTCATTTCGGAATAGGAAGCCAGTCTGGCGGAGTAGGAGTGCCCACGAATCTTTTGGATTACTGACAGTTGATGCCATTCTTCAGCCATTTCTTCACACCGCTAAGCTTACCTGTAAAAAGGATATAATTAACAGACGGAGGTAATTACTATGCATCTCAAAAAGAGTGAATATATATCTATGACTAGAAATTTCAAAAGCAAACACACTGATATTCATGAATCCTTGTATGGTTGCAATTTAACTCAACTAAATAAAATTAATTTCAATTAGTTAACATCACAGAACATCACCTATAAAGTGAAGGACTACCGTGAATTCAAGCACTTGGAATGCAAAAGTAAGTGGAATAAATCATCCACTAATAGAAAATCTGACATTTGTTTTCTATATCAGTATTAATATTTAATAAAAAGTGGATTTATGACAAAACTACAGTATCATGAAAATCTCAAATAACTATGTTGTCATAGTAGGATAATGTGATTTGATACTATATTTCTATATTCAACTTTTGATGTACTCACTAGTTTCCCAGAACAGTCCCCAGAACATAATCTTAAATGGTTTACATGAGCCAAGTTGAGTATATTCAAGCTAGGTTTCACTGTGGGGAATATAGGTACAAAGCTTCAATCAAGGGAGATAAACTTTCTTTGTTAATTAACTGAGTTGTTTCAGCTCTGTTTTAGTAGGCTTAATCATCATAAACAATTAGAATTTAAGCATAGACTTAGCTTGTTTATGCTAGCTGAGACAGGTACAAGGAACCAGCAATTGCATTTGAGAGAACCCATTAATTTAAAAACAATGATTCAAGACTGATAATGAAATTATTCTTACACTTCAAAAGCAAAATAAATAATTGGAGATGATCCAAATACAAGTTAGTTTAAAGGAAACAGCAGGGTGCTTCCCCTTGCTCTCCAATTTTTAAAATATATTTAGAAGAAAACCAAAGCCAACAAACTTAAAATGAAACAAGACTGATGCTGAAATTATTCTTACAGTTCAAAAGCAAAATAAATAATTGGACAAGATCCAAATACAGGTTTGTTTACCGGAAACAGGGAGCTTCCCCTTGGTCTCCAATTGTTAAAATGTATTTAGAAGAAAACCAAATCCAGCAAAGTTAAACTGCCTTGTTAACTAACAATCTGTTTGAGTACTGGTTAACCTAGCTCAACATGGTAACAAACTGAGTTCAAGCCAGAACTCAGGTCCCTTAGGTTATTTATTGGAAGCAAGGAGGTTAACCTTGCTCAAAGTGATTGCGTTCATCAATAAGACAAAGAATTTAGGCGGATTGTAGTGGTTAAAATCTGTCGCAGGATGACGCCACATGTCCAAACACTTCCAAACTTCCACCACTCCAAAAACACCCATGAAGTTGCTGTCCGCCCCGGACTATCCTCTCAGTCATCCCGAAGCTCTCTCACTCGAAGATTTCAACTCCGTCATTATACAACAACGGAAACAAATCATCCCTGATCTACCCCTACAATTACGCAGCTCAATCCTCCCCCGCGTGCATAATGTGTCAACGCCCTCCAGTCTGGCAGTTATAGACCGAGATGGATTTCTCTGCATGCAATAACAACGATCAAGCGCCCATCATCACAGAAGTTATAACAAATCAGCACGTGCAGATCATGCGGTTGCGAAGTTCTTGCTCGTATCATCCGAGCCCATGTACATCAGAAGGATGGAGCATATATAGCCACTCTTTCAGCGAGAGGGGATCTTCTTCCAGAATCCAAGAAGCCCAACACTAAGGGTATGTTTGGTTGTCGTAATTGGCCGTAATTCGTAAGTCAAAATTCGTAAATTTTTTTACAATTGTAAATGAGTTACATGCGTGTAAGTTTTACAGTGTTTGGTTGGTAAATATAAAGTCGTAAGTGAGATAGTGTATTGTATTTTACGGTGTTTGGTTGTCGTAATGTGTAAGTCGTAAGTGAAAATTTTGACCATAAAATTAACTATTTGATGATTTAAAATTTTTTAATATTATAAATAAATACTAAAAATGCTAAATATTAAAAAAAATAATATTAACATGAAAAAATAATACAAATTTGCATGACCACAAATTAACTGTAATAAATAAGTGGTAATTGAGTTACAAGTAAGTGGTAATTGAGTTGCGTAAGTCTTTTACAAATTACAGTCCAAACAAACGCCGCAGTTGTAATTGAGTTGTAAGTCATTTATGAATTACGGCCTTTTACGGCTTTTACGTCCAAACAAACAGCCCATAAGCCTGGCACATAGAATCCCTTTAATTTTTACTTTTTAGTACCAGAGATTATAGGGAAATTCTCCTCCGCCCCGTGGTTTTTTCTGTATTGGGCTTCCAAGTAAAAAATCTTGTGTCACTTCCTGTGTTATGATTTTTACTTTACACATACACTCATAGTCCCCTAATCTTTTCGTTGGCGGTGTGTTATCGACCGTTTGATAATACGCAGCGGAAAGTCTCCACCACAACGATACAAAATTTACCTTGGAGTTCAAGAAACAACCTGGGTTATTAGAAGAGTTAATGTCGGCCTCAGCTTGTTTAAACATATTTATAAGAAAACCAATAAAAGGTGATAGATATTGCGATATATTTCACATGGTTTCTAAATTCCAAATAACTATCAATCACATGTATTATTAATTATTAATAATTTACTGTCACAAGCTTACAACCAAGTGAGATCTACATGTTTTCATATAAAAACTTCAACTACACCGGTTCATAAGAATGGGGTCAGTTCATAAATACATAAGTCTAAAATCAAGGTAGAACCAGCCTGAGCCAAGCTTGTGTGGCTAAAAAGAATCATCAGCAGCAAGAGAACATTAACACTAACATCAGAGAAGTTACTAAAAACTTGTTATTTTAAGGTTATACAACACAGTACCAGAGCCACCAAATACTGTACATGTTAATTCATATCCATTTCAAGAGACGTCATTGGATCAGGCAATTGTTTTAAATCACTTGAAATTCAAGTACTTAGAATATATAATCTAAGGTTGTCTAAACAAAAAAGCGTTAAGCTTTTGATTATACCCCAAGCCTTTGCTAGCCTATGTCTAACCAAAATAAAAATATGAAACTCAGTCATGCTCTCAAATTTGCTAAGCCCAGCAGTCAAGCCCTAGGTTTGCAGTTAAAAACTTATCCCAGTATTGCCATTCAAAATTTTAGTCAAAGTTTCTAGATAACACAAAATTCTTTATAATAGTTTACTATAAAAACATTAGAAGGGTGACCAAGCTTCACTAAACCAGATACATTTAGGAAAATGAACCCTGACAAACATAACAATTAGAATTCCCCCAATAAAATAATTTTACCAAAAATCCAATAAATAAAAACGACAGCATCTCCAATCAACTTCATCCAATTTCACCCAATATAAGACACCAAAGGATTTTCCGTTATTCTGAGAAAATATAATACAGAAAAACAAATCACATCATGCAGGTAATAAACAGAAACCATAGCCATGTCCATGGAATAACCCTCAAACTATTACTTTCTATCCAAATCTCAACAAAAAAAACGTAGCCTAGCCTGATCCTTCAAGCAAAGTAACATTCCAGTCAAAACTCACTTAAAATTGACGGGATCTAACGGAAAACTAACAGCAAAAAGTTAGGGCTTCAGAAATGATGCGATATTGATTTAATGAATTGATTACTAAAGTTTTAAAAAAATTAAGGATTAAGGAAAGAATTTTTTTTTTTTAGTTACCTTAAAAGGGCCGCCGAGTGAAGGGGATTCTAGTTCCTCAGAGAAAGGAGGAGAAGAAAATGAGGGTGAGCTGAAAGCGAGATTTTATAGCGAAAAACACGAAAACCCTACGTGTGTTCCTCCCAAAGTGCCCGCGGGAGACCTGAATTGTCCAAAATAACCTTACCACGGTACAGATCGCTGGAAATGTCGGCTCGGACCAATCAACCTGAAACCTCTTCGGAAAATAGAATTATGGGCCCGTTGGAAGTAAATTTTGGCTGACTCTTGGTAAAAGGGTAAAATTCACTTTAAAAACAAACTGTCAATGGTTTTGAAAAAAAGTACCATAAATTTTTAAATTTGCAAAATATTATCACGACCTTTCTTGCAAATTTTCAGGAAAATACCTCCATCTGTGCTCGGGTTTAAGAAAACAGTCATATGTGTACCATGTGACAAATTATTGACTAAATTACTTTTTAATCTTTATTATCAAATTCTTTTTGAAAATTTGTGTGTTTATGTTGGAGGAGGGTAAAATTGTCTTCTTCTTTTATCCATTAGCAATCGTGTGATAGCTCATGATAGTTTATTGAAACTTTTAAAATTCTTGGAAACAGTTTACAATTTTGAAAGTTCACAAATTTTTTTAAACAATTGAAGTTTATGATATTTTAGTGAAATTTTGCCGTGATAAAAATTATCAAGTTCAGACAGAAGATTTTGGGTTTCATTTCCTGAAGGGCATTTTAAAAAACCCCTTATTTAATAAATAATTTCTAAAATGGACTTCCCCAAACTTATTTCAAAAGTCGGTTTCTAACATGTCACGGCGGCGGCGAGGCAGTTCATCCTGCCAGCGTGGCGCCACCGCATGTCGGGGTCATTTTTTAGTTCGTACGGGGTTGCCAACCCCGGGCGAGGCAAATTTTTTTGCCTCATTGTCTTATCCGAGATGCCAAACCAAGAAAAGTGAATTTTTTTTTTTTAAATTCGCTTGTCCGGGGTTGGCATCCCCGGACAAGCCTTTTTTGTTTGTGCAGGATTGCCAACCCCGGACAAGTGAAAAGGGCAAAAACAATTATTTTTTTTTTTTGTTTCCTCCCCTGTGGCGCCCCGATCCCGCGGGTACGGAGACGTCACTGCGACGTATATACGCAGGTCAGAAATACCCTCGCGTATATACGCTAAGCATTAGTACAGGCAAGAATCAGAGGCGGAAGCACAGTGGTAATATACATTCCAACACAAAATAGTACAAGTACATGGTCATCACAGAGAGTGATATAATATTACAGGAATATTACATCAACAGAAGATATAAAAGTACAATACATGAAGGGATATACATAGTAAAAGCTGAGAGATGCTCACGAGCAGTAAGAGGGATCTCGAGAGCCAAACAGGAGAAAAGCTGGGAGGAAGAACTACAGCAATGTCCGAGCTTCTGCTGCACTCCGATCACCACGGGAGGATCTGCTGCGCACTCTGATCAGCTACAGCAAGGTCACCATGGTTCAGACTCCAAGATCTGGATATGAGAATGCAGGGTTGTCAGATGCAACCCGCGAGTACATATAACAAAGCCAAGTGGCGTGCATATCAGGTACATGTGTACAAGAAAGGTGTACCGTGAATATAAGCATATATGAACATGAAATGAGACAGTAAGTAAAACAACTACAAGAAAATCAGTTATATAAGCCCACATTATCAATCCGTGGGTTAGTACGTCGAAGGAATAATCCAGATAAGGAAACCCTCACATATATACCCTATACATCACGTTACTGTAATCTGAGTTTATATAACCTGACTTTGCCTTCACAATATAATAATGAAACAGTATGGAAGCAATTAAGTAATCCTATAAGATAACACATATCTAAGTGTGAGCAGTATAAACCAAGAGTATAACTAGTCATATATCAGGAGCATGTTATTATTAAATTATTAAGACTCATCTGATTTGTATACGTCAGTATGTGTCCCATCCCACATACCTCAGTATACAGACCGGAGAGTAAGTTATTGGAAACTGATGGAGATCGACGAACCGTGCTTAGAATGGGTCCCGTACATACCCGGGACAACGGTCAAGGAGTATCCAGTTCTGAGCCGGAACGTACCATTAGGTACCGGGACTTATTGTGCGCCCGAACAGAAATAGGATGTCACTGCTCCCACGGGAATAGGCCCAGGGGCTTATGGTACAACCGGCAGGCAAGGGAGTAGAGGTGCCAAGTACACCCCACGGAAGTGCTTGGTGGCCTCCAGGTCGAATCCAAGTATATGGCCGCGTGACACTATAACACCATCATAAACATGGAGACTATATCGATACTCATTAATTTCCCCATCCCTGTGTAAGTTGTCTAATATTAAAATTTGTCCAGTGATAATGTCCACAAGGTGTTTATAGTAATCCTATATTCATGGTTATCCTATTACGGGGATCAACAGGAGTATAGTATCAGGAGTAGGGGTGCCACCTGACATGAATTATCCGCGGATATCCGCATCCGAATTCGCCTCCAATCCGAATACGGATATCATTTTTTCACATCCGTCAATATTCGTATCCGTATCCGTATCCGAAGAGTAGGTGCGGATACGGATATGGTAAAAGTAATATCTTATTCGTATCCGATCTGATATCCGAATGTTGTGTGCTTCATAATGATATCGGTATGGAGAACACTATTCTTCAATGGAATAAGGTATTAAATTTGATATTTTGAGTTGGTGAAAAAGTAATAGTGAAAAGTATTCGATTCTTGCAAGAGCACATATTTTGAGTATGTTGACATCAATCATGGCATCTGAATCGGCATTTAGCACCAGAGGACGTGTAATCTATTGTTATATAAGTCAAATGATAATGAATACGATGAATGTATTGATATGTACACAATAATATCATAGTATGTATCACATTTAATATTGTAGTAGATGAGATAAAAAGTAATATAAGTATTTCTGTTTAATTTATCTTTAACCATATCCATTTTTAACATATCCGATTAGTATCCACATCCGATCCGCTAATATCTGATTTATATATGATATCCAATTTTGGTCGATACGAATATCATTTTTCCACATCCGCCAATATCCGTATCCGAAGGTTGGGTGCGGATATGGATATGATAGAGGTAATATCCGATCCGTATTCGATCCGATGGCACCCCTAATCAGGAGTCACCCTTTTTCAGGGGTTCAGGAGTACATGAGTTCAGGAGTACCAAATGTCTGATAACAATATAATAATCAAGTTCCCGTAAAAGTGATAATCATGAATATGCAAGGAAGTACGGTGTCCTGTGTAATAGTATCCAGTCAGGTGTCACAATATCAGGTCAAGTGTATTGGTACCAGGTGGCAGTATGTCAAGTGTCAAGTGTCGCATGGTAAATACCGGTGTCGGGTATCATATGTCAAATATAGCATGGCAAATACCGGTATCAGATATCAAGTAATAAGCATAGCATGACAAGTACCGTGTATACATGTCAAGGTCAGGTAACTAATATATCGGTGAGAGTCACAACATCAAATACTAGGTATCAACCGGTCACATAACATGGTACAGGAGAACGGCATAAACATTTCAAACACTTCACAACATTATTTCTAACAATAATAAATTTATCTATTTATTAGCCATGCGAAGCCGAGTGAAGCGGGAGCAGATCTAGGCATTCCCGATATAATACGAGTCTAATAAAATATAATAATGGTCGGAAGCTATTTATAAAGTATGATAATCATTTATATGACATATTCTAACTTGCATAAGGAGACATCATATATTAAAAGCTAGATAATAATTATTAGACAAGGAACGATGGTAATAAAGCAAGAAATGTACTCGCCTAGCACCGGATGAAATATCGAGAAAATTGAAAAAAATCCGTAAACACGTTCAAGCTAGCTACTAACCCATGTATATATATTAAAATAAATAAATAAATATATATATAATTATTAGAGAGGAAACGAGAGAGGGGTAGAGAGTTGTAGGAAGGAGAGAGAAAGAGAGAGAGAAAATATGATATTTTTAGAAATAAATTTGGAATTAAAAGGGGAGGCGTATTGAGTGTAATTATAGGGGAGTTATTTTAGGATGAGGGGATGGGTATTTTAGGGAGAGTGAGAAAAATAGTTATATTAGGAAAGAATGAAAGAAAGAAAAGAATGGAAAAGAAAGAAAGAAAGAAAGAAGAAGAAGGAGAGGGGAGGGTGGTCGGCAGCCTGGGTGGCGACGCCGCCGCCGGAGGGCGGCCGGCGAGGGGGGGCGGCGGCTAGGGCCACGGGGAGGAGGAGGGTGGTGGTGGAGTGTTGGTTGTAGTTGTTGTTTGATGTTGAAGGAGGTGGTGTTGGTGGTGGTTGACGGTGGTGCTTGGTGGTGATTGGTGGTGGTGGAAAGTTGGAGGAGGAGGAGGAGATGATAGAGTGGTGGTGGAAGTGGAGGAAGTAAGGATTATGGTGGAGAATTTTGGAGAAGAAGAAGGTAGAGAAGTGATGGGTTTGATTGAAATTGGAGGAAAGGAGAAGGAAATTGGGGATGGTGAAAGTGGGGAAGGGAAGTGGGGTGGTTGGGGGTGTGTGACCGACGGCTAGGGACAGCCGGCGGCGGTGGCGGTGATGGTGGAGGCGGCGGCCATGGAGTTAAGTGGATGATGGTGGGAGAAATAGAGAAGAAATTAGGGGGAAGTGGGAAGAAGGGAAGAAGTAAAAGAAGATTAAATAGAAAAAAGGGAAAGGAAGAGTAATTGAGAGAGTATGGGGGATGGGCTGCTGTTCCAGCCCATCATTCTCTGTTGCAGCTGCAGGCATCAGTTGCAGGAAAGGGGAGCAGGGTATGGAGGAAGAGTAAGAGAGAAGAAAAGAAAAAGAGAAAGAAAAATAAAGGAAAAGGAAAAATAAGGAAAAAAGAAAATAATAATAATAATAAATTTATTATTAAATAAATTAATTTATTAAAATATCTGAGAGTATAGAGTGGGGGAGTAGAGAAGGAAAGAATAAGAAAAGATAAGATCGGTAAATATTATTATTATTTTAATACGGCGAAAATTCGACTGTTTCAGAAACGTTCCGAAAAATTCTCAAAAATAGTAAATATTATTTTACGATGTTCGGTGAAATCAAATTAGAGAAATTTAATGTAATTTTCAAATTAAAAATCCTGAAATCTTTCGACGATATTGGCCGAAACCAGAATCGGTCAAATTTTGATAAATTTAGAAAAAATTCAAAAAAATATATTTAGATAGAAAATGAAATTTTAAGAAGTAAAGTGAAAGCCGTTTTTGAAAATTCAATCCCGTTTGAAAACTAAAAATCCGGGAACCAGACAGCGTGCCGACCAACGCCGGTTTTGGAGATTTGGCAGAAAAATTCTAAAAATTTCAGAAAATCATGAAAAATCTAAAATATTAGAAAACAGTGTCTGAAACTGAAATCGATCAAATCAGACTATCAGAAAGGTCAAATCGGGCTACAGGCTGGCATCAGGTTCCCAGTCCGAGTCAGGGCTTACTCTAGATCTGAGAATCCAGTTCCGATACCAAAAACAAGAGAAATCACAACTTAAAAACAAATACTGGAAGAAAATTGAGTTAATACGGTCGAAAAATTTGGGACATGTATCTGGGTACGTATCCCGAGAACGGAGTGCTACATCCCCTCTCCTCCTCTAAGGCACCCAACGGGCACGCCGCCGCCAATGAGGTCGACGGTGGCGTCGAACAGCTGGACTGCTATTGGGTTGTGATAGTGAGGAGGGAGATGGCGACGGCGAGCAACCCTCGTCGCCACCGGCCTTCTCACCGTCGTAGCCCGACGGCAGCGGCAGCAACCCAGCAGTAGTGGGCTGCTCACTGTGGCCGTCGCCGGCCTCGTCAGCAACAGCCTCATCAATGGCAGTGTGCACGATGGGTGCCTTTGTGGAGGAGAGAGGGAGAAAGGTGGACAGAGAGAAGAGAGACTGAAATGAAAAAAAAAATTTTAAATTTGACTTTGTCAAGTCGTCATCTATCCTTTCTCCTCTTTCCTCTCCCGCTCCCCCCTCTTTCCTCCTCTAAGGCACCCAACGGGCACGTCAGCGCCACCGAGATAAGTGGCGGTGGCGAGCAGCTGGATTTCTGCTACCGCTGCTGGGCTGCGACAGCGAGAGGGAGATGGCGACGACGAGCAGCCATCGTTGCCACTGGTATTCTCGTCGTCACATCCCGACGATAGCTGCAACAACTCAGCGATAGTAAGGCTGCTCACTGTGGCCGCCGCCGGCCTCATCGGCGACAGCCTCGTCAACGGCAGCGTGCCCGATAGGTGCCTTAGTAGAGGAGAGAGGGAGAGAGGTGAAGAGAGAGACAGGAGAGAGGGAAATGAAAAAAATATATTATTGTTTTTAAATTTTGACTTTGTTGGGGTTGCCAACCACAACCACAGGGAAGCGGAATTTTTTGTTTTAATTTTTTCACTTGTCTGGGGTTGCCAATCCCCGAATGAACCTGATTTGGGCAAAAAAGAGTCCGCAACTCCGGACAAGGCGAAAACCAAGCCAATTAGTTATATATCTTTTAGCTTAAGATTAGTAAAAGATAAATTGTATTTTGTACTCTGCCAAACAAAATTCAAATAATAAATAATAACTAAAAAAGAGTTGAGATTTAGCTCAGAAGCAGTTATGAGACATGAGAAGGGAAAGGGAACTGTTAAATGATTCCAACTCTTAAATTAGTTCACCTTAAAATATAAAGATAAAGATAAAAATTTAAGACCTGATAGAAACTTCCCCTGCTTTATACATTCCTAATCAACAAATCATAGATATCAAATTAATTATTTGGTCACAGGGACCCAACCTTGATGATGCAAATGGAATTCTCACTCAACAAAAGCTTGAAGGCAGAAAATAACCTTGGACTAAAGAAACAAAATTCATCCATAACAACCACAGCCAACAAGTTGTGATTGCATTAAAAGTTGGAGGAACAATTACAGGTATCATTTATGCAAATGTCAATAGCTCAATATATTAGCAAGTATGCACCATGCAGCCCACAGCACAATTTTGTATCGTAACATATCCAAACTCATTATTTCGGAAAGAGACATTTATTTACATCGAATTCCCCCCGAAAATTTATGAATATGACCACTCTCTGATACATTCTTTCAATTGTAAGCTACATATTCTGTAATATAGCATTCATCATTAAAACTAAAATCAAGAACAAACTCCCACCCCATCAAGCCACATAACAACCTGGTCAATCGTCGGCCTGTGCCTCGGATCGGAGCCAATGCACCTGCAAGCAGTCTCAAGAACCACCATGAGCTGCCTCTCATTAGCCTTGCTCCAAATCACAGCATCGAAGACCTGCTCCTCTTTCCCCTCGGCCTTCATCTGAACCACCCATGACACCAAATCCCGGCACCCTCTTCCTTTGCACACATCCACCGGCCTCCTCCCCGTCAAAAGCTCCAGCAAGACGACCCCAAAGCTGAACACATCGCCCCTTGGAGTCGCAGTGAGAGTCTGGCTGTACTCCGGGGGGATGTAGCCCAAAGTCCCGACCAAGTCAGTTGTGACATGAGTGTCGTAGGGCCTGATCAGCCTCGACAGCCCAAAATCCGCCAAATGTGCTTCAAACCTCTCATCAAGAAGAATGTTGCTAGACTTGACGTCTCTGTGGATAATGTTTGGCTCACAAACTTTGTGCAAATAAGCTAACCCCCTCGCCGACCCCTGAGCAATTTTAAGCCTGGAGTCCCACTGGAGAAGTGAGCCTCCGTCCGCCTTCTCATGAAGCCAGTAATCAAGACTGCCATTCTCCATGTAAGAATAGATCAAGAGCCGATCATTGCCATAGCGGCAATAGCCTTTTAGTGTCACGAGGTTCTTGTGTTGAGCTTGGGAGAGGGCTTCAACTTCAGCTCGGAACTCCCTTTCCATCTGACCACAATCACCTGAAAGCCTCTTGATCGCAGCTTTGGTCCCATCAGGGAGGTAGGCCTTGAAGACTAGGCCGAATCCCCCACACCCAATTATATTGGCTTGATCAAAATTGTTTGTGGATCTTAAAAGGTCACTGATGGTTAGCTCCTTGTTAGTGTCTGAATTCTGAAAGAAGAGGACAAGCTTCGAGCCAGAGTCAGAAGGCCGGTGTGTCCCTTCTTCCTCATCTTCTTCATTTGATGGATCTACTGCATCTCTCTTCGACAAGTTGAGCAAGAGGACGATCAAGAGAACTGCTATCCCCACACCAATACTGATGGTTATTCCGAGAATGCTGCTCTTCCCAACCCTGCCACTCATTCTCGAAGAGATTTGAGGAGTCATACCAACAAGAACAAGAGTTTTGTTACAAGGGCCTGGCGCACGACACAACCCCAGATTGCCCTCGAAACTAGAATTCGAGAAGCTAAAGAACTGGCCACCGGTTGGAATCTGTCCTTCCAAGTGATTATGGGCTACACTGAACTTAGACAAGAAGGTGAGCTTGCTCAAAGACTGCGGAATGGAACCATTGAGATCATTGTGAGAAAGATCCAATATCTCCAAATTCTCCATCTCTGAGATTGTGTCAGGGATCGAGCCTGAAATTTTATTTTGCTCAAATCCAACACATGGAGAGCCTTCAGCTGCCCAAACTCCGGCCATATTGATCCATTAATCCCATTGTCGTTCAAGTAAAGAGCTGGAGGGAAGCTAGAAACTTGGTTGTACTGAAGCCCAAGAACACTTTGGTTCCGCTTAACATAAAGAGGCATAACTATCGAACTACCATTCCCTGAGCTTTGTGCAAGAGTGAGGCTCTTCAGGTCAGTCAAACTCTTTGGGATTTCACCAGTGAGTGAATTGTTAGACATATCCAAGTAGATCAGATTCTCAAACTGTCCGATCCATGAAGGAATTGTTCCTTGAAGCCGATTCCACGACAAGTCTAAGACTTGTAGATTCTTGCAATTCATCAACCAAAGAGGGATTTCACCATTGAGAGCACAATTCCCAAGTGCAAGGATTTCAAGATTTGGGAACTCAATTGAGAACTTGGGAACCTCTTCGCCATGAAAATTCTTGGTGAGGATCAATGTAGTAAGATTCTTACACTCTTGGAGCACCGCCAATGCCCCAGATATATTATGGAAACTATTGTTGGACAATGAAAGAAACGAAAGTGATTCAAGGTTTCCAAATTCAGTAGGAATTTGGCCAGAAAGCCCATTCTTAGCAAGGCTCAATGTTTTCAATTCACGACAACTCGAAAGACTAATAGGAAGAGGACCCTTCAAATAATTGCTAGCAAGATCAAGAGAAGCAAGCAAAGGCAAGCCAGAGAAATTAAGATCGAATCGACCCACAAGAGAATTGTTCCTCAAATCAAGATCTCTAAGCATTAAACACATAGACAAAGACCCCGGATCTCACCAGAGAAAGAATTGGAAGGAGCTATCAACTTCTCAAGCATTGTCAAGTTACCAAACACATCAGGAATGGGGCCAGAGAACAGATTCTCAGACAAAATCAAAGATTTTAATCTTGAAAGCTTACTTAAATCCTCACCCAATTCGCCCGAAAATTCATTAAATGCAAGTGACAATCTCTCCAAAGAAACCAAATCAAAGAGCTGGGCAGGGAGATTACCTGACAAAGAATTTGACCCGAGATTCAGTTCTTGAAGAGAACCACTGCAATTAGCAAAAACCTCACCAGCAACAGAACCCGAAAGCGAATTCATCGAGAGATCGATGACCCCGACCGGTTCAGACCCAATACAGATGTCGGGGCCAATCGAACCAGTCACCGAATTGTTGCTAATATTGAAGAATAACAAATTGGGCGAGAACACACCAAAATCAGAGAACGACCCATTGAAGAAATTGGAAGAAAGATCCAGCCATTTGAGTGCAGGCATAGAGCCAACCGCGGTGACCGGACTCGAAAGGCCATTGTAGCTTAGATTGAGGACCTGAAGGTTGACGAGACTGGCAAGCTGGATCGGGACACCGCCGGTGAGAGAATTTCTCGACAGGTCCAGTGACCGGAGCTGGGTTAAGCTGGCCAGAGACTTTGAAATGGGCCCAACAAGACCGAGGCCGGAGAGATGCAGCTTGGTGACCCGACTCGAGCTTCTGTTGCAAAAACCCCATCCCAACTGCAGCAAGGGGTTTGAGCAGACCAAGTTGGAATAATGGAGCCATTGATGAGCTCGCTGGCAAAGGACTGAAGAGCTTGCAGATCAGTAGGGTCACAAGAGAGGACTGAAGAAGAGGGGCAAATGAGGGAAAACAAGAGTGCCCATTTGAAGAAGACGAGGAGAAGGGAAGCCATTTGGGTCTTTCTCTTGGTGTGGTGGCCAAAAAGGGCTACAAAGTACTAAATAGCCATCTCATTTGCAAAGAGGAGGAGGTAGAAGGAGGAGGAGGAGGAGGAGCAGTATGAGGTTTTTTTCAATGGCAATCTCATTGGATTTCGGAGTGGAGGTGGGGTTTTTTCAAGGTGGGTTATTAATGAGGAGGAGGAAGAAAGCTTGAAGATCACACAAGTATGTGCATTCGAGTTAAGAATCGGAAAGATTGAGAGCCCTGCTTGTGTTTTTGGACGGGCGGTGTGTGGGGTCCATTTGGGGGGAGAGGGTTTGAGTGAGGGGAGTGGAGTGGGTGCTGACTGAGGCAGAGCAGAGTGGGTATTGTCTCAATGGTGTCTGCTTTGGTGACAGGGATTGCTTCTCTTTTTTAAGTGCTTCTTGTCTTTGCTTTGCTTGGGGGGGCTCACTCTCTTCCTTCTGAGTTTTTTTAAATGAAGAGTGTAATGAATGAGGGTCGGGGTGAGTGGAGGGGGGTGTGGGATTTGGTGGGGATTTGGTGGGTGGTTGTCAACGGTTCAGTTTGAGTTGGGTTTGGACTTAACCAGCTTGAGCCAGCTCAGCTGCCCAAGGACATACATTATATTTTTTTATTTACAATTTTTATTTGCATTTTTTGTTTCTTTTTCTGACAAATAAGATGGATACAAATAATTTGTTTCTTACGGACTGACAGAAAATCCTTAATTTTGTTTCTGACGCGAGGGTCTCATATTTTTTTTCAGAAAAATATGATGTCGGTCATCTCAGTATTTTAAATGGATAACAAGGTCTCAGATTTTGAAGCCAAAAGTCTCGACAATGTTAGAAAACTGACATGTGGGACCTCACACTTTCATCCTCTTTCTTTCCGGGGTCAAACATGTCTTTAGATAAAAAGGATTTTCAGCTGTATTTGAACTTACGACTTCTTGTATTTTATGGTGTTATCAGCTATGTTTTAATTTTTGTTACACTTATATTATTAGACAGATCGAAAGGTAACATAAACAAGTAAAAGTGAATTTATGAGCAAAAAATCAGTAAAAATGAATTATGAGAAATTCCATGCTAAAACACTGAAAGTGCAAAAGAAGAAGAACGCATCAATGGATTTTTCTCTCCTCCTCCCTTTTCTTATAAGTAATATTTTTTATGGGACTGTATATTTATAGGGTTTGATGTATAAACGTCCAAAGACAAAGGAAATGTAAAGTTGACTCAAGGATATATAACACAAACGCTAGTGTACTGTACTACTACAGTACTCTACAGCAGTGCTGCAACCTCTTCTAAAAATTAAACTATGAACAAAACTGTGATTGATCACCAAACTTGATCAAGATTAGGTCTCTTTCCACTCAACTCCACTGTGATTGTTGACTGCTGTTTTCAAACTGTGAAGTGAAGTCTCTGTTTTTCTTTCTTTTTCCCTGGACTCTAATATAAAAACCTAGGCTGAACCCCCTCTCTGCCTATTTTCTAACACCTGCCCACATGGAGTTACTATGAGTTTGAGGTGGGCACGTGGGCCCCCCACATCGATGGAAAGGGCAGTTCACATGCAAAAGAAACTTGAAAAGGGGAGAAGATGGAAGCAAGTTGACCCGGGGACTGAGGAAGTTTGGGTCACTGAGTTACTCCAAGTCTTCAGAGTGACCTAAAGCTTCACGCTACCTAGCACAAAGCCCGTGACCCATGCTTCTCGCAGCATTCAAAGATTTCCCTCTGAATTTAGTTTGTAACTACCAAATGTAATTAAAGTGAAATCTCCAATAGTTAATTAGAGAGTTGATAAAACACGTGATTTTCACCCGAAGAACAACCAAGATGCTTTTAGTGAGGTGTTCGCAATGTTCACCGTCACTTCTGCCGAGACCAGACTAGAAGCCTCCGCATGTTTTGTGAATGTCAATTCGATGCTGAAATGGTTTATTATCTGACAAGAAATGCCTCTCTAATAAAGGGTGATGTCTTTTAATTTTTTTCGAAGTGATGATGTATTTGGAATCTATTTGTTTGCTCGGAAAAGAGGAGAGGAATTGGAGAAATTTGATTGTTTGAGTACTTGAATCAAAATTCCCTCCCCACCCCCTTCTATATTCTTGTACAGTTGAAGTTACAAATAGGATTGTTGGGGGAACAGATATTGTCGCCCGCAAGAATGAGGAAGGCGCCCATGAATTAGAACACCCCCAAATTTGATTAAGGCACATCCAAAATATTCAAAATACTCTCTTCTTCTTCTCCTTCTCTCCCTCCCATGCCGGGGGACCCTGGCCTCCCCCTCGTCGGCGGCACCTCCTCCCCTGGCCTCCCCTATCGTCGGCGAACGCCCTCCTTCCCCGGCCACCCCCTCTCCTCCCCTCTCATCGGCCACCCCCTTTCCTCCCCCCCTCCCCCCCGACCTCTCAACCCCCCTGGCGCTCCCCCCCCCCCCCAAGCTCCCCTCCCCCCTGTTCGGTCAACTCTGACCAAACAGAGTTGTCTCTGTTCAGTCAGAGTTGGCCGAACAAAGAGGACACTGTTTGGCTGGAGTGGCTGAACAGGGGGGAGGAGACGTCTGGGGTGAGGAGGGCGGGGAAGGGGAGCGCCGGGGAGGGGGAGGCCGGGGAAGTCAGGGGAGCGTCGGGGAAGACGACGGAGGAGCAGGAGGAAGGAAGGAGGAAGAAGAAGAACATTATGAATATTTCACCAAGGGTAAAATTGTAAAAAATAAAAAATAATGGCACATTTGTAAATATTTGTGTAACACCCCGTTCCTGGAATACGTACTTAGATACGTATTCTGATTTTCAATCATATTTTTTTGTTTTCTCCCTGTATTTGTTTTGCTTTGTGATTGTTTATGCTATCATTTTGTATTGGATTCGGATTCCTAGACTCAGAGTCAATCTGAGTCAGAACCGGGGAGCTGATACCATCGTACTGTCTATTTAACTTTTCTGATAGTCTGATTTAACCGACTTCAATTTCAAGCATCATTTTTTTATATTTTAGATTTTTCATGATTTTCTGAAATTTTCAGAATTATTCTGCAAAATTTTTAAAACTGGTGTCCTAATTTTTAGTTTTTGAACGAAGTTGAATTTCTAAAAACGACTTTCACATTACTCTTAAGATCTTATTTTATATCTAAATGCATTTTTTGAGATTTTTCTGAATTTATCAAAATTTAACCAGTTTTGGTGTCGACCGGTATTACCGGTGAATTTCAGGATTTTAATTGAAAACTTTATTGAATTTCTCAAATCTTCACCAGGTATCTTAAAATAATATTTTCTATTTTTGAAAATTCTTTAGACCATTTCTGAAACAGTCAATTTTATCCGATTTAAATAATAATATTTTCCCAATTATTTTTTTCTTACTTTTTCTTTCTCTCCTCCTTTACTTAATTCTCCTATTTATTCTACTTATTTATTATTTAATAATTTTTTTATCTATTTTATCATTTTCCTTTCCTTTTCCATCTTTTCTTCTTTTCTTTCTTTTCTTTTTTTTCCTTTTCTTTTCCCTTTTCTATTTCTTCCTTTCTCCCCCTACCTGCTCCCTGGCACCCCCATCCCCTGCCGACTACAGCAACGACAACCCGATCTCGCGAGTGCAGAGACGTTACTGTGATGTATATACGCAGATCGAAAATACCATCACGTCTATACGTTAAGCATTAGTACAGACAATAATCAGAGTTCAAAAATACGTAGTGCATTATACATTTCAATATATGAGTACAATTACAAAGTTATCACAGAATATGACACAATATTACAAGAATATTGCATCACCTGATAGGCGCAAATGCGAGAATACAAAGAGATATATAATCATAAACTGAGGGCTCAGAGTCATAACAGAAAAACTTTAGAGCCGAGTAAAGGAGGGTCTGGAAGGATAGAGCTTCAGACGGTCTTCTACTGATCCACTAGGCCTCCGCTGCGCCGCTCTGATCAGCAAGATGAATTTACTAGCTCCAAGCTCCAGGTTCTGTACATGAGGATCCAGGGGAGTCAGAACTCCCCAACGAGTGGTGATGCGAAAACCAAATGACGCGCATCGACAGGCACACATGTGATAGGTAGTCAAAAGTGCATATTTATCATCATATTTTCCTATTTATTTTTTTATAAAGCACTGCTACATAACATTTTATTGTTTAGTGTTGTGCAGGCCTTGAGTAATTAAAAAATAAATAAATGAAGTCCAATTGAACCCACAAGCCCACTAGCCCACGTGCATGATTTATGTTAGTAATTTAGAAGCTTCTATCTCATCTAACCTAATCTAAATTTGGATTTTAAATTATTAATTTAAAATCTAGGGAAGAAGGAGGAAGAATGAAGTAGGACTGCTATTCAAATCTAGGGGAGGAGGAGGAAGGATAAAATAGGACTCCTAATTGCTATTCAAACCTAGAGTAGGAGAAGGATAGAACAAGATGAATCATCATCCTAATTAAATATAGAGATGAACTTCTATTTGAACCAGGTTGCTTGCACACAAGATGAAGATAAGAAGAGAAAATATGAATTTGATTCGGATTCAGACTGAACACTATTTAATATTTCAATCATAACTTTCTCAATTGAAACTCAAATTTGATGATTCAAGATACTCCAGAAATACGACTTGAAGGACTACAACTCTTACGTTTATCACACTTTCAAATTCAGCCGTCTGATGATCCATATTCAGCCATCAATATGATAACAAGTTGCAGATCAGAATTGAATTTCTACATAAAATTCTAGATAAGTTTGGAGACAAGAGAAGAATTCAAATTCAGAAATATTTAGCCCCTCCTATCTTCATACGCTTCTTATCCCTCTGGTTTTCTTCTATAAAAATGACCCTTGCAGTACATACAGAGCACCTTATTCAGAGAGAAGAAGAATAAGGTTAGGATTAAGGATTTAGGGTTTTTTATTAGACTAGTTTAGCCTCTTTTGAGTTATCTTCTTTGTAATTGTTGTTGGATTTGGGTTGGCTATTGTAAGGAGGAAGGAGAAGGAACTTGTTGTACCCAAGGATTATTGCATCAATAAAAGTTATCTTTTCTTTTCTATGTTCTTATTCTTGTTCTTTTAATTTCAAGTCTACCTTTTTATTTCTTTGTTCTTGGTTTGATTTTTGGTGTTGTCTCCTTCCTTTTCTTTTCTTTAAAGATCTTAAAAATAAAAAGATCCTTAAAACAAAAAGAATGCTAGGCTAGAATAATTCTAGGGTAGCTAATCACTAGATCGAATATGGTTAGATCAGGGTTAGTTGATTAGTCTAATAGATTTACAATTTAGGGTTAGTTTAATCCTTTGAAGTTTAGTGATGATAGTCCAACTTAATAATTTAGATAATTAGGGATTGACTTTAGAGCAGAGTAGGGTTTGGCTTTAGATTAAGTTTAGGGGTATGGTTTGGCATAGTTTAATGATTAGGGATTGGCTTTGGCTTAGGATAAAATTAGGGCTTGGCTTGGCGTAGTGTAAACAAGTTAAGTTGGACATCTTATTCTTCTTACTTAGGTTAACAACTTAGATGAATGTTTTATTAGTTTAAAAGGATACAACCCATAGATTGAGACTAGTCGTGAAGGTCTTGATTATATATACTTTCTTATTTCAAATTACAACCAACCTTTCTTCTCTCGTTCAAGTTTCAACAAGAAGAATCTAACCTTCTAATTCTTTGATTATTATTTTTTATTTTTGTACGTATTTATTCTCTGGTTCAAGTTTTAATCAAAATTTTGGCGCCGTTGTCGGGGAGGGAACGACACGGTAATATCTAACCCTAATTTGTTGTTTCTGTTCTGCAGAAGCATCAAAAGGGAGTTTCTAAGGTTAGTCTACTACACACCAAAGTTTTTAATTTAATCTAGTTTTAGGTCCTAACAGAGATAGTTTAACCCTAGTTCTAATTAAAAAAAAATTATTGACACTACATGCTGACCTGATCGAAACCTAATAAAAAAATAAAAAAAGTCTAGACGTTGCATCTAGGGGCATTGTCTATTTTTCTCTTCTTTTATTTTATTGTTGGTGAGTGCTCGAGACCAAAGGTATGCGACACATTGCATATAGAATAGGAAACACCCTTGTTTGACTTAGTTCAATATAGTGTGTTTTGATTCTTTTGTTTGACACGTACACATTTAAAATATCTTAAGGGTATAACCCATAAATAACATAAGGGGGGATTTCGTCACCCTTCCTTGGCCCACAAACCACATTTTGTGCACGCACCATCCTAACCTTAACTAAAATTTGACTAGATGTTGGCCCTAGGTTGACTTCGGACTCATTTAGGAGGTTGATCGAAGGAGAAGGTTGTTCGAAACTAACTCTTGTCAAATCGGTGTCTAGTAAGGGGATTAAGGGCCGAAAACCCGAAGGTTGGCGGTTACTTAATTAAGGAATGTCTTTGACGGATAACCTCCCACTAATCTTGCCACCTACCAGGCTGATTAACTTTTAGTTAGGGTCGGCAATAGACCTCCCAAGGATAACCTAAAGTTAGGATTCGTCTACGTCTAAGCTAACTTAGGCTAGATTTTTTTTTTATAAATTTATTTGTTTCTCTTTGTTTTTAACACTTCTTATGTGATATGGCTTATTACAATAATTTTTCTAATTTTAATGGTAATCCATATTACACCCCTACCTTTTTTGAACCGGATATTACCAACCCGACATATCATAATTTTAACCAACAAATCATACCTAGTTGGTCTTATGCAAATCAACATATGCCCCAACCTCAATATCATGAAACAAATTGGAATAATCATCTCTACTCCTAACTGAGTCGTATACAATACTCTGAGCCATATTGTCAACCACCGTTCTAACCATCATTTTCATATACTTCTTTTCCCACACCACCAATGGAGAAACCTACCTACTTGGAAAATAGTATAGAATCTATGATTCAGCCCTTAAATGATCCATTCTATAGGTTAGAAGAAAAAATAGATCGTATGCAAGGTTTAATGAAAGGATGACTGGACCATCAGATAAGGGAAATATTATTGATGTTGTAGCAATTCTCCGGACCATCAGATAAGGGAAAATAACGAAGGGTTTTAAGCGGCGGAACAATAAAACTCGGCCTCATAGCATTTGCTAGTCTTCCACCAGTGTAGCCAAAATTCCTATACCATACAGTGTTAGCGGGCAGGGTGTGGACATCCTCGCGAGCCCCGCAACTTACCCGAAATGGCAAAGGGTTCTGCAAGGAGCATAGCCATTATTTAAACCAACTGTAGCCATTATTATTCCAAAATACTCGCAAACCGCTCTGAAAAAATTACCGTAAGCATTAAATATGCATTTGAGTTCGTCTTAGGGGCTGTTTGATTGCAAGGAAGTGGGCGGAAGTAAGGAAATAGGGAAGTATAATTGCTCACTTCCCTATCTATCCAAACACCGGAAAAGGAAAATAAGAAAACCTCTTTTCCTTTTATCTTTTTTCTTTTACACAACCATTTCCTCACTTCCAGAGTGCTACAGTTAATTTTGTGGTCATGTAAAACTCATTATAATAAATTGTAGCACAAAATAGTTAATTTTTTGACCATATAAATCTCACTTGCATTCTAATTACAGTTTATTTTTTATTTTTCTTAATTAATTTTTATTTTAATATTATTTTACGGTCAACTTTATGATTAACTTTTCCACTTCCACTTTCACATTACCATCCAAACACCGAAAAAGATAAAATATTTTCCAAATCACACTTCCCAACAACATCCAAACACCGGAAAACTTACTAACTAATTCCTAAATTCTAAAGGGAATTATTACTACTTCCTCAATTCCTCACTTCCTCACTTCCACACTTAACCAAACAGGCCTTAGTGACCCCAAACTAAACAGTGTTTGATCTTCCAATCTTTGTATAATTTCTTGAGGAGTGAATATTGCGGAAAAAGGCTGTACTACTTGGATATCTTCCAGTCTCTCAAAACCTCAAGAGAATAGAGGGATGAAATAATCATACTATGTGAAGTTAGTGTTGGAAATTCAATAGATTTAATGCGGAAAAATAAGCCATGGATCAAGAATCAAAGAACATCTCAAGAATAATCAAATGCATAATTAAATAACCCTAATACACAAAATCTCCATACCTGAAGCCATTGATGAAGAATAAATTAAGGTTGGAGAAGATCCTTGATTCCTTCCTTTTGATCCTGCAAACCCTAATGCCAAGATCCTCTTTTCTCTGTCTCCTTGTCCTTGCACAAACTCACAGTTTCTTTTCTGATGTATTCTCAAATGAATGAGCGTGAGATTGTTTTTCTTTGCAGGAGGAGAAAAGTGGGTCTCACATTTGCAATTAAACCCCTTGAAATAAAACCTTTACATCATGGTACCTTTTATATTTCAAGAGACTATATAACTATATAAATGTGACTTTAATATGGGCATAATATTATAT
This sequence comes from Agave tequilana, assembly GCA_038442645.1. Taxonomy (NCBI): domain Eukaryota; kingdom Viridiplantae; phylum Streptophyta; class Magnoliopsida; order Asparagales; family Asparagaceae; genus Agave; species Agave tequilana. The sequence continues at coordinate 43,104 of JAVJIF010012972.1, read as the reverse complement.
CAGTTAACTTTAATAGGAATCCAATGCTAATTAACCTAGGTTATTGGTCCATCTCTAATGTGAGATTAACATTCTCCCACTTGGACCATTAACCGATTAGGTTAAAACTTTAGAAAACAAATAAAGAAAAGACTCATTTGAAAATCATTTTGACTCCATTGGATTCCATACTGAAAAAACTTGACACGTGATCACGAATTTAAAAAACAACAACTGATAAGCCCAAATATGAAATACCGTAATACTGCAATTAGTTTGGACTACCAATGCGAGTCATAGCGGTTATACAACATCCACGTCATACTCCCTTCTATGTACCACAACATTGATAACCCTTACTAATTTAGTCCATAACCAAAATGACCCCTGTAATTGTCTTGTAAAGACATTTCCTGTTTAACAAACATCCATACATAATATGTGCACACATAATTGGATAACAGGAAACACAGAAACAGAACTTTTATTTGTACAATAATGTCAATTACATAAGTACCAAAATACACATTTACAGATTGCCCAAAAGACCCATTCTTACAACATGTTCCTTGAATGTCTTTGGAGGCAATCCCTTTGTCATTGGATCAGCAACCATTAAAGTGGTACTTAAACTTACAATTGACACTTTCTGTTTCTCAACTCTTTCTCTAACCACCAAGTACTTAAGTTCTATATGTCTAGAACCATTAGAGTACTTACCATTCTTAGAGAAGAATACGGCTGCTGTATTGTCACAATATATCGTCAGCGGCCTGGCAATAGAGTCAACTACACCAAGTGCTGAGATAAAATTCCTTAGCCATAATGCATGATTTGTGGCCTCAAATAAGCTATGAACTCAGCCTCCATCGTGGATGAAGCAATAATGGACTGCTTCACACTCTTCCACGAGATTGCCCCACCTGCTAGTAAGAAAATAAATCCTGAGGTAGACTTCCTGCTATCTGGGCAACCACCAAAATCTGAGTCTGAATAGCCGATCACCTCCAACTGATCTGATCTCCTGTATGTGAGCATATAGTCCTTTGTCCCTTGAAGATACCGCATAACCTTCTTAGCCAACTTCCAGTGCTCCATTCTTGGATTGCTTTGGTATCTTCCCAACATCCCAACAGCAAACCTGATATCTGGCCTGGTACAAGTGCTTGCATACATCAAGCTCCCAACAGCTGATGCATACGGAACTTTCTGCATTTGACCCTTTCTAAGTCATTTCTGGGACACTGGCTACCACTTAATCTGTCACCCTTCTGAATGGGTGCAGGACTGACTGAACACATTTCCATATGAAATCTTTCCAAGACTCGATTGATATACCCTTCTGAGACAATCCTAGCAATCCTTGAGATCTATCCCCGAAGATCTCTATGCCAATAACATAATTGCCTCACCCATATCAACCATCTGAAAATTCTTGGTAAGATAGCTTTTAGTTTCATACAGCAAAACAAGATCACTACTGGCTAACAAGATGTCATCTACATACAGAACCAGAAAAATAAACTTGCTCCCACTGATCTTTAGATATATACACTGATCAACAGTGTTTTCTGTAAATCCAAAAGAGGTAATGGTATCGTTAAACTTTATATACCATTGCCTGGAAGCTTGTTAAGTCCATATATAGATTTCTTTAATTTGCAAGCCAAGTGTTCTTGTTCTTTTAATTGCAAACCCTTCAGGTTGCTCCATGTAGATATCCTCATCCAAATTCCATTTAGAAAAGCAGTTTTCACATCCATTTGATGTAACTCCAAATCATAATGAGCTACAAGTGCCACAATGATTCTAAGAGAATCCTTCTTTGATACTGGAGAGAAGGTCTCTGTATAGTCAATGCCTTCTTTCTGAGTGAAACCTTTGGCCACAAGTCTAGCCTTATATCGTTCGATATTGCCTTTAGAGTCGCGCTTGGTCTTAAAGACCCATTTACACCCGACTTTCTTACAATTATAAGGCAATTCAACGAGATCCCAGACTTGGTTTTGGTCCATAGATTTCAACTCATCTTTCATAGCATCAACCCATTTACTAGAATCATTGCATTTTATGGCTTGTGAAAATGAAACTGGATCTTTATTAATCCCAATATCATAGTCAGATTCCTGTAGATATACCACATAATCATCTGAAATGACAAATCTTCTTTCCCTTTGAGATCTTCTCAAAGCTGCCGGTTGTGGTGGTTCTACAATATTTTCAATGGGAATATCCTCATGGAGTGGTGAACCAACATTAACTTGTTGTTCTGGTATCTCAACTTGATGATCAAGCTGAGGGACAACAATTTCTCTTGAAAGAAAGGGTATTGGGATATTTACCCTTACCACTTCAAGATCTACCTTTCTTGGTTCAGCACTCCCACTAATTTCACCATTTTCCAGGAATCTGGCATTACCAGTTTCAACTATTCTTGTACTATGGTTAGGACAATAAAATTTGTATCCCTTAGACTTATCTGGATAACCAATGAAATACCCAGATATTGTTTTAAGTCTAATTTCTTTTCTTGTGGATTGTATATTCTAGCCTCTGCTGGACAACCCCAAACATGTAAATGTCTTAAACTAGGTTTCCTACCAGTCCACAACTCAAAAGGAGTTGTTGAGACAGCCTTACTAGGAACCCTGTTTAAGATATACATAGCAGTCTTTAAGGCTTTATTCCACAATGAATCGGGTACATTAGAGAAACTCATCATGCTCCTAACCATATCCATAAGTGTTCGGTTCCGCCTTTCAGCAACACCGTTCTGCTGAGGCGTACCTGGCATTGTGTATTGAGCACAAATGTCATGCTTTTTAGAAATTTGGCAAATGGACCAGAATTGTCCTGACTCGTCATATCTACCATAAAATTCACCACCTCGATCTGATCTTATGATTTTAACCTTTCTATCTAATTGTCTCTCGACTTCTGTAATGAACACCTCTAGGATGTCAACAGCCTGAGACTTTTCACTAATTAGATACACATAACCATAACGTGACAGATCATCTATAAGGTAATGAAATATCTCTCTCCAGTAAAATATGGAATGGAGAGTGGTCCGCAAATATCTGTATGAATTATTTTCAGGAGTTCTTTACTTCTTGTGGCACATTTCTTAGTGTGTTTGGTTTGCTTTCCTTTTATGCAATCCACACACACATCAAAATCAGTGAAGTCTAGGTTATCCAAAATCCCAGTCTTCACTAATCTTATAATTCTATCCCTGGAGATATGCCACAGTCGTCTATGCCACAGATTGAGGATTTTTCATTTATTAAGCCACGTTTTATTCCAACATTCGAATGCAGAGATAATAAAGATTGTGCAAACTCATCATTCAATGAAATTTTATATAAAACCATCACATAAAATTCCATGTCCAACGGAATTGAATTATACACTAAAGAGAGTTTTCCACAACTAAACAAAACAGAATATTCAAAAACATCTAATTTGGATAATGACATTAAGTTTCTTGAAATCGAAGGTACATAAAAAGTATCCTCAAGATCCATCTGATGACCCGTCTCCAAGAGTAGTCGATAAACACCAACATATTCGACCTCCACTTTGAGACGGTTCCCCATAAAGACGAATCTCTCACTTTCCTTCGGTTTTCGGGTTGTAAGGAATCCCTGCATTGAATTAGTTATGTGAGTTGTGGCTCCAGAGTCAATCCACCAAGTATTAGAAGGAACTTCAGAAAGATTTGATTCAAAACATACAAAAGAAAGATTTATACCTTTCTTTTCGAACCAAGCTTTCCTCTTGTTGCAGTCCTTCTTCACATGTCCTTTTCTGTCACAGAAGTAGCATTTGACAGTGAAAGCTTTTCTATGACCTTGGCTGCTTTCCCCATGGTCATGCCCTTTCTTTGATGGAAATCTCTTACCTCTTCCATATTTACTTTTCTTATGGATACCTCCTGAAGTTACTGCCAACACTGAGTGCTGTCCTTCTTGCCTCAGTCTCACTTCCTCTTGAACACACATACCAGTTAGCTCATTCAAGTTCCACTTATCCTTATGAGTATTGTAGTGGATCTTGAATGGCCCAAACTGAGAAGGAAGCGAGTTGAGGATGAACTGTACCAAGAAGGACTCATCCACTTTCATTCCCAGTGATCCTAACTTAGCAGCCTTATCAGTCATATTTAGAATGTGTTGTTGAACTCCTCTATTACCATCATATTTCATGGTGGTAAGTTCAGCCATAAGGGTGCCAGCTAATGACTTATCTGCAGACTTAAATCGGTCTTTAACCGCACTTAATAGTTCAGATGCTATAGTTGTAGGAGGGAGTGAAGTCTTGATGTTATTAGCTATGGTCATCTTTATGAACATAAGACTGAGCCTATTAGACCTTTCTCAAGTTTTGGCATGGCTGACCTGTTCTGCTGTACTCTCAGCAGTCACTTCATCAGGTTTGTCAACTGTTAGAGCCGTGTCTAGGTCCAAAACACCCAGTGTAAACTGTACATGTTCAAACCACTCTGAAAAGTTGGTACCATCCAAGGCTGGAATGCTAGTAGCATGAGTGTGAAGGGAAGTAGGGACGTTCACTGAAACATAATAGGACATTGCTCACATTAGGGCCACTAATCAATACATCAACTTTAAATTAATTAAGATGAACTATTGATATCACTTTGATTTCTCCTTTGGGCGAAACCTAAGCATATCTAGTGTTCACTCTTTAGGTGAGAACTTTTATCACCTATGTAGGTCTAATATAATTTATGTCACTTAGTTAGTAAGTCATGTTACCTTTGGGTATCCAATTCCACACCACTAAGTTACATAAATTACACTATCCTACCCCGGTTCATAATTATTTGAAAGAGACTTTCCTTTGGGCCAGTCCCAATCTCCTAACTAGAACCGCCATCGAGAATATTATTGTCTTTTATGTCTTCCTCATTGACAAGTCTTTTATGTAGTTGTATATTCATAAGTTTTACTAACATAGGTCACTTGGCAACTACTAAATCAATAAGCCTTATGAATACAAAACTAACCAATAATATTCTCTAATCTTTTATTTGAGTAAAGCCATAATACCTCAATACATTACTTGACCAAGCATCAATCAATATTAACACAACAACTTAAATGTGTAACATACATTAATGATTGAATATTAACAAGTATTAGTCGACTACAAGGAAAGATTAGTCGACTTGGGTCAAGTCAAGTCGACTACACATTAGGTCTAGTCGACTAGTACAAAGAAAATTAGTCGACTATACCCATATTATTAGTCGACTACAAACTTTATTAGTCGACTTCACATTTAATTAGTCGACTCCTGAATCCAACAGAAAGTTCTCAACTTTCGGGTCACCGAATTAGTCGACTTGGAAATATGATTAGTCGACTATACCCTAATTAGTCGACTAGTCATAAAATCAACTAAAAATCAAGTCGACTCCTGCGGCAAACAGAGACTTTAAAACTTTCTGGAAAAGGGAATTAGTCGACTATACGATGGGATTAGTCGACTAATAGTCGACGAAGCAGTTATCAAGGCAGTTTCTGCTTAGTCGATTTTAATCCCAAAATTATCAAAAATTAGGGTTTTCAATTCCTTTGATTTTGATCCCAATTTAATTGCATAATTAGAGGAATATGAACATGATATTAGGGCTATTAAATCCTCTACAAATTCTACAATTAAAAGATCAAAAATCAATTTTATGAATTGTTAATCAAAAACCCTAACTTTCCATAATTCCTAAATCCAAGATGTATTGATTCTTTAAACAAGGCTCTGATACCAAAATGTTGGAAATTCAATAGATTTAATGCGGATAAAATAAGCCATGGATCAAGAATCAAAGAACATCTCAAGAATAATCAAATGCATAATTAAATAACCCTAATACTCAAAATCTCCATACCTGAAGCCATTGATGAAGAATAAATAAGGTTGGAGAAGATCCTTGATTCTTTCCTTTTGATCCTGCAAACCCTAATGCCAAGATCCTCTTTTCTCTGTCTCCTTGTCCTTGCACAAACTCACAGTTTCTTTTCTGATGTATTCTCAAATGAATGAGCGTGAGATTGTTTTTCTTTGCAGGAGGAGAAAAGTGGGTCTCACATTTGCAATTAAAACGCTTGAAATAAAACCTTTACATCATGGTACCTTTTATATTTCAAGAGACTATATAACTATATAAATGTGACTTTAATATGGGCATAATATTATATCAGTTAACTTTAATAGGAATCCAATGCTAATTAACCTAGATTATTGGTCCATCTCTAATGTGAGATTAACAGTTAGAGCCTAATTTTCATTTCTTGATTGATCCCAGAAATGTGCCTATACCCAAAATCTTACTCTATACTCATGCAAAAAACAATATATAACAGTAGAGTATGCGGACAGGGGCCAAAAAAACATAAACATAAAATTGCTCAAATAGAAATTTCTTATGCAGAAACTACAGAAATACTACGAGACCCAGAGAACAGTTGCAAGCCGCAGAAGAAATATTAGCAGAAAATGGGAGGAGAACTTGAGCATCTTGATGCTCCTCCTCCTTCGCCTCCTCTCTCTAGTTTCTCTCTCTAGAAAGAGCAGAGATCTAACAAATTTACCTCCATAGTTGGGTTGTCTCTAGAAAGAACCGGAAAACATCACGATTTTGATTGTTGGCAGTATTTATATGCTTGGAGAAGCAATTGGGGGCATTTTCGTCGATTTCAAGCATGTGAAATGCACATGCACTCCAAAGTTAATAGTCAACTAATTGTGGGTAGGGGTGAGCATCAGTCGGTTCGGTTCGATTTTTGCTAATTTTTGCAAAATCGAATCGAACCGAAACGATTAGACCGAACCGAACCGAATCAACTCAGTTCGGTTCGGTTTTTCGGTTTTTTCGGTTAGGTCAATATATTGTCATCATTTCTTACATTTTTTAATCACCATTATATTATCATCCTTTAATATTATAATCTCAAATATCCATTACACAAATTAGAAATAAGAAAAATATTCTAAGCTTAATGTGAATTGAAAATTTCATATTCTAAAACTTTTACACCGTATTTGAGCTCTTATACCAAAACTCATATAATTATTACTAACTTTTAATGATAAGAATGAAAAAAGAACTATATTAATATAAATATTATTCTCAATTGTGATGGTGTACTTAATATTGCTTTCACATATTCAGCATAAAAAAGATGGTATTACTAAAACTAATGAGATAAGATTCCACCAGTTTTTATTATGAACTATGATTCACTAAATTGAATTTGAGTAGGTTAATATATAAGGTGAGAGAATTCGGTTCGGTTCGGTCTATTCGGGTTTTGGAACACAAAACCGAAACCCGACCGAATTAGAGCGGTTCGGTTCGATTCGGGTTCGGGTTTCGGTTTTTTATCGGTTATTTCGGTTATAACCGAACTCTGCTCACCCTAATTGTGGGTAGAAACGGTCCTTTAAATAGTTGGGGTAGCACTTTGTACTGGAGTGCGGCTATTCACAGTTCACACCAACAAAAATACTGAACACACCCACTTTAGAGATTAATTTTGTTTGACAAATTTAACCTTAGGTTAAATACCAAAATAGCCATGGGCTCTGGGGGTGTGTTTAGCAATTTTGGGGCACCGTCGGCGAGGATGAGACCGCCGTCCCGATGCACTTCTTCGGCAACCTGGTCCTGTGGGCGCACCCAAAGGCACGAGCAGGCGAGCTGGTGCGATCGGGGTAGGGACGCGGTGAGCCGAATCAACGAGGACTACTTCAAATCATTCATTGATTTCGGAGAGATTGTGAAGATAGAAGAGATGGTGGGGTCGGCATCAGAGAGCGGGAGTGTTCTGTGTCCGAACCTTGAGGTGGACATCTAGCTGGCTGAGGTTCAACTTCCATGAGTTGGATTTTGGAGAGGCGGGCCTTGTGCCTTTTTGCATCCAAATCTGCCCGTCGACGGGTTGATGCTGTTCGTGCCTTCCAACAAGGAGAAAGGAGGTTGTGTGTGTGTGTGTGTGTTATGTTGGAAAGAGGGAGATTTGTACTGAGGAAGATGACCCGGACCGTCAAGGATTGTCGAGGAAGTCGGCGACAAGAGACGACGGAAGAAACAGCAGCAGAAAACAAGCAGCAGCAGCAAAACAGGTTCTCCGGTCGACCGGGCCGGTCGACCGGACGTGCACAACGTGCACAGGTCTAGGCGGTCGACCGGACCGGTCGACCGCAGGAGCCTGACTGACAAGGCCCAACTCTCTGTTGGAATCGGTCGACCGGACCGGTCGACCGGTAGAAGGGTCGGTCGACCGTCCCGGTCGACCGACAGTCGGGTTTGGGCTGAAATCTGCAGTTCGGAAACCTGTTGTATTTAAGGGCTGCTAGGGTTTTCTAAGGAGTAATCTTGTAGGGTAATCTTGTAGAAGAACCTGCGAAATTAGGTGGCTGAGAGCTCTCTTGTGTGAGAGAGGCTAAGAGCCATTGTAATCTTCTTCCAAATTGAAATCTCTCTCCGTGGATTGCCCCGAGGACGTAGGCACGTTGGCCGAACCTCGTTAGATCTTGGTTGTTTGCGATTGTTCTTCTTCTAGTTGTGATTTCATTGTTCTTGGTGATTGAGATCTGGTTGGATCCTCTAAGGGTTGTTGTCTGTCGCGCACAACAAGTGGTATCAGAGCGTTCAGGTTACGCTTGGATATTCTGAAGATTCGAAGGGCTCCAGAACTGATCAGGTGGAGATCGTGTGTCGATCTCAGGTCAGAGGATTGGTGTTCAAGGAGATCGTGTGTCGATCTCAGGTGGACGCAGGGAGGGCTCGTTGAATCAGGAGTGGAATAGATCTGGTGAGAAACTCAAGCTAGGGTTTCAAGGTAGAGGTAAAAATCATTTTTTTATATCTCAGAAATAGATCTATTTTGCAAGTATTTGATCTTCCGCATAGTTAGAGGGTCAAGGAAAGGATCTCAATGGCAGAGGAATCTAAGTCTGTTAAAACAATGAACAACTCCAGGATTGATGTTGTTAAGTTCAATGGAACTAACAATTTCGGGATGTGGAGGTGTGAGGTTATGGATGCATTGAATGCACAGAACCTCGAGGACACGCTCCTATGGAGAAGAAGAAGAACACTACTACCGAGGAGGAATGGGCAAAGATGAATAGATCGGCATGTGGCTTGATTCGTTCATGCTTGGCACAGGATATAAAGTACCTTGTGCAACATGAGACGTCGGCAAAGAAACTGTGGAAAACCCTAGAAAAGAAGTACCTGACCAAGAGTGTGGAATCACGGCTGCAGCTTAAGAGTAAGCTGTATTTGTTCAGGATGCAGAGGGGGAGCACAGTGAATGAGCACATAAACCGGTATACGAAGCTTCTCACAGATCTGATAAACGTGGATGTCAAGGTAGAAGAGGAAGACAAGGCTGTCATTCTCCTGAACTCGCTCCCACCGGAGGAGTATGAGACATTCACCATGACGTTTATCAATGGTAGACAAACTTTAGTCTATGATGAGGTGTCGTCCGCATTGATGAGCTATGAGACAAGGAAGAATGAGAGACATTCTGGTCAGTCAAGCTCAGTGGCGGAGGCATTGGAGGTGAGAGGCAGAAATTCATCAAGGAAGGGTAGAGAGATGGGTGGAAGATCGAAATCCAGGCCGGGATTCAAAGACCTCAAAAGAATCAGTGCATTTTCTGTAGAGAAATTGGGCACTGGAAGGTAGATTGCCCAAAGTTCAAGAGGAAGAAGAAGGAGTCGAATGCTGAAGCAAATCTATCGAAGTGACGAAGACTCAGAGGAGTAGTTCACAGGCAGATGGAGAAGATTCAGACTCTTCGGGATTCTCTTTTTCAGTCAGTTCTCCCAGTGTTAGTAACTCATGCAAAGATGAGTGGATTATGGATTCAGATACAACATACCATGCATGTCCAAATAGGAGCTGGTTCACCAGTTTTGAGAAGCTGGAAGGTAGCTCAGTGGTGATGGGTGATGATCACTCATGTAGCGTGGAGGGTGTTGGTACAATCCCAATCAGGATGTTGATGGGATGGTTTGGGAGTTGACAGGTGTGAGGTATGTACCTCAGATGAAGAGAAATTTAATCTCTTTGGGAACTTTGGAAGCATCGGGCATGATGATATCGGTTCGAGATGGCGATCTCAGGATGATCAAGGGCTCGATGGTTGTGATGAAGGGCGTCCGCCGAGGAAATCTATACTACTTGAAGGGTAGTACGATTACAGATCAGGTGGAGACTTCGGGTACAGATGAGGTTGGCCTGGGGATCTGGCAGGAAAAAGCCGGACAAGAAGAAGAATCTTTGCGAGCTCCTGCAAAGATGGAATCAGTAGAAGGTGCTGCTACCTGCAAGTCAGAAGGTGGACACAGGGTTCTGGACAAGAAGAAGGTGAGTTTCAGCACCAGTTCTCACCAAAGTAAAGGTCTTCTTGATCGTGTTCACGTGAGTGTATGGGGACCTGCTAAGACGGCATCGCTTGGAGGTCACAGGTACTTTGTCTCGGTAATTGATTGTTCATCTAGGCAGGTTTGGATATATCCGATGAGACAAAGGGGAGAAGTCCTAGATGTGTTGAGGAAGTGGAGCGGAAGAATGGAGAGGCAGATAGGTAGGAAGGTAAAGGAGCTCTACATTGGTAATGTTGGAATAGACATTGACCGATTCCTACAGTTTGGCCAGAACACAGGAATTGCTACACACTTCTCAACAGGTACAGATGAGTTGGCTAAGGATGTGGTCCGTCCCTTGCTGGAGGAGGTTCGGAGGTTATTGTCCAATGCAGGATTGGACAAGTCGCTTTGGACTGAGGCGATTGAGTATGCTAGCCATCTCAAGAATCAAACGACTGCGATAGGAGGTAAAGCTCCACTGGAACATTGGTCTGGAAAAAACAGCTCAATATCATGGTTTGCTGCGGGAATTTGGAAGTCCGGCTTACTTCAGTGCCAAGAATGGCAAGGTGAATCCGCAAGCAAGGAGGTTTGTCTATTTGGGCATCAAGGAGAACAGCTACAGGTTGTGGGATCCCAAGGACAAAAGGATCGTGATGAGCAGGAATGTCACATTTGGAGAGGCTTCAGGGTTGAAGTCCATCGTCTTCTCAAAGTGGAGAGGATGAAGACCAAGGGAGGATCGCAGCGGGTGGAGGTCGATGCTACTCCATCATCTCCAGGTAGTTCGGCATCAAAGGAGACTTCATCGAAGTGACCGGGTGGAGATCATGATAACAAGAGTGATGCTGAACAGGTTGAAGACATTGCTGAAGATGTCAAGTTGAGTGCAGCCAAAGGAACCAAGGTGAGACCACTCTCGTGGTTGAAGAAGCATGAATCTCAAGCTTGTGGACGCGACAAGCTCAAGTTGAAGGCCGTTGCTCTCCATGATGGTCGGGAAGAGGTTCATATGACTCAGTCTAACAGGTTCACTGCTGCAGGAACAGGTACCATTATTCGAGCTTGATGAAGCTCATTTAAAGAACTACGGTTGGCTTGATCCTTTTGGGCAAAGGTACGTAGGAAGCCGTAAAGGCGCAGCCATTGGTGATGCAACTCTTATGAAGCTATGTATGGGTTCTCGAGAAGTTGTTTGGACCTTCACATAGAGGTGAAGAAGTTTGGTCAATGGAGCTTCACGTAGAGTTGAAGAGACTTCACGGAGAGGTGAAGAGACTTCATGTAGCGGTGAAGTGGTGTGGCCAGTTGGACTTCACATTGAGGTGGAGTGGTGTGATCTCGAAGAACAGTTTTATCTTCCGGAGAGGAGATGTTGAGCTTGCATAAGGAGGGGTGTGCATCCAGTTGAAGCCGATGATGTTTGGTTGGCTCTACGCAGACTTGGTTGGACCGTCAGAGGAAGACAGGTAGACTAGATAGAGCTAGTCAGTGGAGAGTCAGTGTTGGCTCATAAGGAAGTCTTCATGAGGTCATGAAGTTGCGGAGTAGAAGCCACAGTATGGTGATCGGCAGGTATGAAAAATTCTCCTAAGGTGAAGTGCAGGGAAGGCATGTACGATGTTTTTCCAGTGGATAGTTGAGCCAAAGATTCCAAGCCGAGATCGTGTGTCGATTTCGCCGAGATCGTGTGTCGATTTCGACCGGTGCGCGCAAGCCGAGATCGTGTGTCGATTTCGCCGAGATCGTGTGTCGATTTCGCCAGGTGATAGACTGGGGTTCGTTGGATGTCGGCTCAGATTTTGGAATCTTCGCCGAGGTGGAGAATTGTTGGAAAGAGGGAGATTTGTACTGAGGAAGATGACCCGGACCGTCAAGGGATTGTCGAGGAAGTCGGCGACAAGAGACGACGGAAGAAACAGCAGCAGAAAACAAGCAGCAGCAGCAAAACAGGTTCTCCGGTCGACCGGGCCGGTCGACCGGACGTGCACAACGTGCACAGGTCTAGGCGGTCGACCGGACCGGTCGACCGCAGGAGCCTGACTGACAAGGCCAACTCTCTGTTGGAATCGGTCGACCGGACCGGTCGACCGTGTAGAAGGGTCGGTCGACCGTCCCGGTCGACCGACAGTCTGGTTTGGGCTGAAATCTGCAGTTCGGAAACCTGTTGTATTTAAGGGCTGCTAGGGTTTTCTAAGGAGTAATCTTGTAGGGTAATCTTGTAGAAGAACCTGCGAAATTAGGTGGCTGAGAGCTCTCTTGTGTTGAGAGAGGCTAAGAGCCATTGTAATCTTCTTCCAAATGAAATCTCTCTCCGTGGATTGCCCCGAGGACGTAGGCACGTTGGCCGAACCTCGTTAGATCTTGGTTGTTTGCGATTGTTCTTCTTCTAGTTGTGATTTCATTGTTCTTGGTGATTGAGATCTGTTGGATCCTCTAAGGGTTGTTGTCTGTCGCGCACAACATGTTACTGGGCCCTGTGTGTGTGTGTGTGTTACTGGGCCCTCTTCCAGAAGCATGTTGACTTGTTCAACATGATTTGCTTCTGTTTGGATTAATTGTAATTGGTTGTTTAGTGCTCAATAATTGTTTGTTCAACAGAATTTGCTTTCTCTCACAGAGTACACTGCAAATATGATCATCACAAAGGTCATAAAATTTTTGAAGGGTACTTTGGGTAGTTTGATAATTTAGGGTCGATGTATTTAGCAAATTTGTGCGTGTATTAAGCAGAGAGATGTGTTCAACATTTTTGTGAGTGTGAATCGTCACACTTTTTGTGCTGAAAATTAGTTTGGGATATATAGGGGCTGTTGTTTTGTCGTAAAAGTCGTAAAAATCTGTAATTCGTAAATGACTTACAACCCAATGACAACTATAACGTTTGTTTGAACCATAATTCATAAAAGACTTACGCAACTCAACTACTACTCACTTGCAACCCAGTTACCACTCATTTACAGTCCAGTTATAGTAATATTGTGGTTATGCAAATTTGTAATATTTTTTATATTAATATTAATTTTTTTAATATTAAATTTTTAATATTTATTTGCAATATAAAATTTTTTAAATCACCAAATAGTTAATTTTATGGTCAACTTTTCACTTACGACTTACACGTCACCACAACCAAACATCGTAAAATACAATACACTTTCTCACTTACAATATTTATATTACTAATCAAATACCGTAAAACTTACATACATGTACATTTATAATTGTAAATTTTTTTACCAATTACGACTTATAAATTACGGCCAATTATGACAACCAAACAGACCAATAGTTTAAAATACCTGCATAATTGTAGGTATTGTTTTTTTTATAATTTGCCCATTTTCATTGAACTAAGAGAGTAATTGAAGTATAAAGATTTTAAGTGAGGTGCCCTCTGCACTTGTTGGGTGAAATATCCGCTCCCGCCCCTAAATTACAAGGGCCAAAACAATTCTTTCTCAAGACCCCAAAACCCTAAATCCTCCCGCTCCTTCCCTCACCGAGAGAGAGGGAGAGGAGAGGGAGACGATAATGTCAGGGCGAAGCCGTGTTCCGCCCCACCACTGGATGAAGGGGGCCCCACCGCCTTTCGACGACGCGCCCTTCACCAGCCGGGGCCCGCCGCCTCCGCAGCCCCACCTCTTCGATGACATGCGAGACGTGGGCCCCCCGCCGCCCTTCGGAGGCGGGCCCCGCGGCGGCCACGTGCTCTCCCCCCGCACGCGCACCCGGCGGCGATCATCGAGGAGAGGCTCTCCGCCCAGCACCAAGAAACCCAGGTGCTCCTCGTCGATAACCAGAGGCTGGCCGCGACGCACGTCGCGCTGAAGCAAGAAGTGACCGCCGCTCAGCAGCAGCTGCAGCAGATGTTGCACGCGGCCCGGAGCGCTCAGGCCGAGAGGGAGGGTCATTTCCGCGAGGTATGACCAAATTATGCAGATTTAGTTTGTGGTTTATTGAATTGCTGAAATTTAGGTCAAATTTCATGAAAACTTCTTTTTATGGGCATTTTTGATTTAGTTTTATGGGTTTCTGCGATTGCTTACGGAAATTTTAGATTTTGGTGATTTTATGTAAAATATTGGATTGGATGTTTGGATGATGAATTGACAGGAAGCTGAAACTTCTAGAATTTTGAGTTTTATGATTAAGACTCTCGAACTGTTTTAGAGGTCGATCGGTTTAGTTTGAGTAGCTCAGTTTCAGAGATTAGATTGATTTATCCCCTGAATGTATTCTCAGGATTTGTCAGGTTTTGGATGGTCTTTAAGAATTTGGAATAGGTGTTGAGATGAGTTGACAGGGCCTAAAATTTCTAAAAGTGAATATGGGATATTTCTAATTCAGACACAATATTCAAATTCATGACTTATGTCTTGAATACTTTGTAGATTGATTGATCTAGTTTGGTTTTGCAGTGTTGAGAAGTTCATTAACTTAAATGCCATGACAAGAAGGGAATTTGATTTAATATATAGAATTATTGTTCACTTGTGATATCCTTGTAAGCTTATTTACTCACTAAAATAAAACCCCCAATCCCCAAAAATGTTAAAAGTTTTCCTGATTTATTTCTAATCTGTTTTTTTCAACTGAAGCTTATATTTCCCGGTATATTTAACACCCCCCCCCCCCCCCCCCCCCCCCCCCCCCCCCCCCCCCCCCCCCCCCCCCCCCCCAGTTCCAGAAAATGAAAACTAGGGCTCAATCTAATTTATGATCTTCTAATCTTATTTCTTGTATACTAAATAAATCTCTTCACCATCTTGATATGAAAGATCTATGAGAAATCAATGAAGATGGAGGCAGATCTCCAGCAGGTGGATGCTATGAGGGCTGACCTTATTCAGGTTCGTGGGGATATCCAGAAGCTAAACACCGCAAGGCAGGAACTCACTGGTCAGGTCCAGATGCTTACCCAGGAATTGAGTAAGGCAACAGCTGATCTGCAGCAAGCACCTGCAATTAAAGCTGAGATTGAATACATGAAACAAGAATTGCAGCAGGCAAGGTAGGTTTGCCTTATATCTGCTGCCCTTCTCCACCTTTTTTCTTCGTCCATACTGTATTTAGTAATCCCTCTGCCTTGTGATAAAGTGTTAAATGTTAATAATGGTTTCATCATGAAAATTTACTACAATAGCAAAGTCAATTTTCAGACATAACAAGAGAAGAATATGATAAACAGCACATAAGGGTCTAAGATGGTCCGGTGACAGCAAAAATATCATTTAACAAGTGAAATTATCTAGGATAAAACAGAATTGTATTCTCACTTCTCAGTGGAAGGAATGTCTGTCAGCTTTTGAAGTTGTGATGAACTGGATTTCTGTTTAACTTCTATCTTTTGGATGTGAATCTCATGAACATATGTGTACAGGCAAGCTATTGAGTATGAGAAGAAAGGTTATGCTGAAAACTATGAGCAGGGCCAGGTGATGGAGACAAATCTAATTTCAATGGCTCGTGAGCTGGAGAAGCTACGTGCGGAGGTTGCGAATGCTGAGAAGAGGGCACAAGCTGCAGCTGCTGCTGGAAACCAAGGTATTTGCTTTCCAAAATTAAAACATAGATCTAGTGTGGATTTTGTTTGCTCATTGCTTACTGGAGCACTGAGGGCAGATTTCATGCATAATTGTACCCCTGCATTGTATTTTTAACGCGTTTTCCCTTTCTCACAAGTATTCAGTCTACTTTCTTGATGATTCATGTTTAGGGGTTCAATCAAGTTTGTCAAACTACCGGGGCAATTGAAGGCATTGGACCTTTGATACCTTAGTGAAACTCCTTGACAACACTTGACTAACACAAGAGTTAACGATGAAATCATGAAACAGAAGGAATAATGGGAAAAAAAAGAAAGTTATAATAGAGAGGTTTCAACAAGTCCTGTCTTGTTTATTGACTGCTGGTGTTGGAAGCTACTTGAATTTTGTCAGCCCTTCCTTCACTTGTCTCTTTAACATCTCAAGGAACGAATGCTTAAGTCGTCATTGAAAATAGAGGAGAATGTACCACTTCTGTTGACTGATTGATAGCTGTTCCTATGCGCATAAATATCAGCACCGTAATTAGCTAGCAATATATAAATAAAATGCTTTCATTTTGTATTGTATCTAATTACCTATAAAAAATAACCACTTGTCACCTGATCGCTTTAAAAAATCCCATGGAAGTTACTAATAGGTAGATATCAATACCTCACGTGATATTATATCTAATAGCGGTGCAATTGGGTCGGGTTGATCAAACCCGAACATGTAATAGCATGCCCGAACCCGAATCCAACCGACCCTCCCAACCCGATCTGTTCGGGTTCTATTCAGGTTGGGTTTGCGAATTTGTGTCTGTGTCGGGTTTGAGAGAGGATTCAGAGAGAAAATTTGGATGAGGAGAGAAGAAGAGAGAGATTGTAGAATGAAAAGTTTCGTTTCCTTTTTTGGGCTTGGACTCGATCGGATCGGATGTGAGAAGAAGTGAGAAAGAAGAAGAGAAAGGGAAGAGGAGAGAAGAAGAGAAAGCAATGCCATTTTTTCGAGTCTTAATCGATCAGATTGAGAAAGGACAAGAAAAGAAAAAGGGGGCTAAGGGATAGGAATAGTTAGGGCTAGGGTTAGTATATAATAATTATGGTTATTATTTTAATATTTATTACTATTAATTTATATAAATATATACTATACAATACACATATTAAGTCATTTGGGTTCGGTTTGGGTCAGGTTGCCCGAGGGCTAAACCGAACTCAACCTGAACTTCTTTCAGGTTGGGATTTCCCAACCCATGACCAACCCGACCCGATTAAACTCCGGCCCCATACAATCAAAAATTCAGGGTGGCCTTGGGTCGGGTTAATCATGTTAATTAAGAAAGACAATCTTTCACCAAAACTTTGAATACTGCCTATTGGGATGCCAAAGCGCATAGGAGAAGCGTGCAAGGTGTAACAACACTTTTGTAGGTGCCTTTGTTCATAATTGTATTCACTAACTATGAATGGTACATTAATGTGTGAGCCTTGCTTTAGTACTGATATTATTTTTAATTATCTACTTAATTGCTTACTGTGGAAATTTGTTCATTGTTCATCGTTGGGGTTTCCCCCTTCTTTTATGTGTGTTGGTTGGTTTATGTGTGCGTTTTGTGGGGTTGGGGGGGGGGGGGGGGCAGATGGTTAATAGATCTAGTTAATATTGGCAACTTTGGAAACTAGAGCTACGGAGCAAAAAGAGGGAAGAAAAAACAGGTCAACTCAAGTCAGGGGCAAACAAGAGGGAGGAGAAAATAGGCTCTAAACATCTAGGGTTTAAATCAGCCTTCGTGGATTCATTTCTCTAAAGATGATTTCCTTCGTTGATACACGAGTGAGGCCTCAGAAGCATGGGGATATGTTCTTTTTTTTATTTTGTTTCAGCTATATGCTGATATGATTTCATGCATAGTTTCAAATATCGTCTGATTCCAATATTTGTCGATGGTATCACATTGGGTTTTGAGGTATCCGATACAATGTTAATCCTATAATATCGGCCGATATCGTGGCCGATTTTGCCCATAGTTACATCCGATATTGATGATATTGGTATTAAAAACCATTGGCTTTTACCGATACCGAGAATTTAAATCATGATTTCATGAATGTGGACTGTTATAGGATTGTGATCAAAAGCATTATAAGCACAGAAGTTCATATTAGATTGGTGGTGTTTTTCTGATTCTTTGCTTGAGGTTCAAATTTAGGGCTTCCAGAAGGGTTTCAAGGGGTTTTCAGTAAAAAAGAAGGTGGTGGCATTTAATGGAAATGGTAGGTTCTAGTTTCGAAGATGAATTGCTGGTCTGCAATGTAAAAAATAGGATTAATCTGGAGAGTAGTATTCCCTGAGACTGTAGAAATCATAAGTTGAGAGCTTTATGGGCTAAAGGGAAATGTTTGGGCAAACGGAAAATGAAAGAAACTATCAGATGGAAGGCCTAGGTCTAGAGTTCTGAGATGTTTGGGTGGCTAATGCAGAATATCTTAGAGAAAAGGAAAAACAATTTTGAGTATGATGAAGAGGCCTTAGAAATTATACGAGACCTTGGCTGCATGTTACAAGGGGTGGGCAGGAGTAGAACTAGTTCATTTCTTCAAATATCCTTATGAAACCTATAAAGAAAAGCTTGGAAAACTCAAGTGTCTAAGGGTGGTCCATAAAGTGGACCACATGTAAGCAGTCAGTTCACTTACAATTATACAAATCTATTTTTATTTATCTTGCATTTAGCCAATGTTTTAAATATCGGATATCGGTGATATATCGGTTGATAAAATTATATACCGGATACCGGGTGATATATTACGATATGGTACTAAATACCGAATGTCATTTTGGACGTCATACCGGATGAAAAATATAAATGTGATTGCCTACATAAATTATATGAAGCTACTCAAAGTAAATTTAGGGTCATAAACTCATAGGGGATACTTACCTTTTGTAAAAGCTCCTCAATTGCGTTTATATAAGCTTTTCTCAAATGCGTCACGTGGCAATATATCAGATATATTCATCTCGGATATCAACTGGTATATCGGCCACGTGGCGATATATCGGTCCATGTTGGTCCAAAATGATTTGCTGTAAAATTTTACATGTATTGTATCATTTTAGATAAAATACTGGTATCCTGGCTGATATACCGGTATATTGGCCGAAATTTAAAACATGGCTTTTAGCTAATTTATTTAAATGACAATATTTAGTCGGTAATCTTTTGTATACTTTTTTTAGAGAAAGGCTTGTAAGCTTAGCCCTCATAGCGGAGCCCTGTGATGCACCGATTCTTCGAAATAGGTCATGTACCCGTACCAGATACTTATCTGAAATGATTTTTGTTTGATAGTTGTTGGATTCTCGTTGGATATTTCTATATAGATTCAACAAGTACAAGGTTTATAACAAAAAAGATGCCGACCGAATACTTCATAAATTCTTCACGATTCACAGGTTTAAGTAAATTCACTTAGTCTCCCATGTAATGAACTTGATAGGTGTGGAATAAGTTGGTGGAAATGATTTTAACCCCACAACACTTCTTTTATATAGTTTTCCCTTTCAATTTACTCCAAAATTCCTCCAATACTATTTTTTGTATGATTAAATTATAAAATATTATAATTGTATATATAAATAATATTGACTTAGTTATTGTATCCATGATGTATTCGTATAAGTTTTTTTCCCTCCAAATTATTAAGTATTCACGAATCCATATCATATTTTATCCGATACTCATATACATATTCGTGCAACTTTTGTAGGGATTGGTTTTTTTTTTTTGGGGGGGGGGGGGGGGGGGGGGCAGAGGAATCCCGACCATTGTGGGGGAAAGAAGCTCCTATAAATGGAGAGAGAAGCACTTGCGGTATTTACGAATGACAATGAACCAACTTCTATGAACTGCTGTATTAGTAGCCCTCCTCCAACTGTTAGTAGCCTTAATCCTTACACAACATCCATACACCATAAACACGTTTACAAGAAGTGCTAGTCGAGCCTAGCAGCCTCCGTAGGTCGTGAAGTGAAGCCATGATGTGCCTTAGTGTGTCCCTGCTAGTTTGAAAATCTCCTTGCCCACGTGGGATGGGTAGATTTGATCACAGCCTCTCATGAGGGAAGGGAAGGAAGTGTGTAGTTTCTTGAGCTATACTCAGTTGTGACGACTATAATTATGTTTTACCAATATAGGCTCCTACTTCCCAGTGACAAGACAAAAAAATATCCAATTTAATTTGCATCACTTAACCTTTGTCTTTCTGACCCAGCTTGCCTCATCTATGTCAACTTTTTTGTACTTGATGTCATACTGATTTCTTACCTATGCTTTCCACTGTCTTTTTTGCCTGAACTTTCTTTATTCGATCTCATTTTACTGGCGATCTAATCTTTTCTAAGTTCTTAGCAATCTCCTGACTGGTAGCTAGATCTCTTTCCTTGACACAAGATATTCTTGTAGGGAAGTTTATAGTATTTTAACTAGTCAAATACTATAATAAGTAGACTGCATAAGAGAGAGCTTCAGATGTTAATAGACTACTTAATGATATATGAACATGCTCCATTGACTCTCTAGAATGCAGATGATTCTTCACTTTTCTGACTTAAAGAGATGGTTCTCTTTGGTTCCTATATATTTGACCAGGAGTCCTTTCTAAATTAAATGCCGGAACTGCAGCTGCAGGGTATGGCGTGAACTACGCAAATCCTGATCCCACTTATGGTGGAAATCCCTATCCTGCCGCTTACCCAATGAATCCTGTACGTTCCTCCCCCCTACGTTTAGGCTATTATTTATGAATACACAAGCAAACATAAAGTTTATGGTTGTGAATGCCCCTCTGCATTTCAGCAGGTTCCTGGAACTGCAGATGGTGGTCCTCAATATGCGGCTGGAGCTGGATCTGCACCTGGACATGGTTCTTGGGGTTCATATGACATGCAACGTGCTCATGCACGCAGATGAACTAGTAGGCTACTGTGGGTGTTGACATACCTATGTCAAGTGCATATGGTGTCTATGGTGCAACTTAGTAGCTATTTAGGTTACAGTTCAGAAGTGTTTTCATCAGGGAGTTGCCTGTGGGGTCTGTGGACAGATGGATTCTCAGTCCTGTTATCTGGGTATTGAGCACTCTGGCTTTTCAAACTTGTGTGACTCCATGCTGTCCTGACATTTTTATATGCGACTTAGCATTTATCAACTCTGCTTTATATTGTGTTTCAGTTACTGTTTCCTGATGTACAAATGATCATTTTCCATTGCCATTGCATACCTTTAATTTATCCCTCAGGTCTGTCATCTGTCTGTTTGATTGACAATATTTAACTTAATTTATTTTGCTTTTATACTGGTACACTAGCTCATTCATATCCATGTTCTGGAACTTATGTAATTGCCCCCTATGGCAGTAATTTGTGTAGTATTTCTGCAGAGGTTTTGTAATGATATTTGGCTCTAGCAAATCTGTATTCCTGTTCTGAAACTTGTGGAGTTCCCTACCATGGAAGTAGTTTCTCGGGTAGTATGTGCATGATGTGTGTGTGTGTGTGTGTGTGTGTGTGTGTGTGTGTGTGTGTGTTGGATGTTTCTATTGTTGTTTTGTTGACTTTAACATTTCAAATAAAATTTTCCTAAGGTCCGTTGGCTTTTCTATTATGCCAGTTCTAGTCTTTGTTCTTATTTACCCAGCATATAACACTTGTCTGTGTTTTAAGCTGGACTGAAGCATGGAAGTGTCACAAGGGTGTTGGTGGCCTTGTGCAACTAGTTGTGGTAGAATTGTCTTTAGTTCTTCATTATCAATTGTTGGGTCATTAGTTGAGGACATTTATTAACATTGACAGATGTCATCTCATTAGGTTAATATGAGAACAGGGGCCTTTTGCCTTTTTCCATGGTGATAGGGTGTGTCCCCTTTGTACAAAGCACTATTTGGTTTAGGTGTGGTTAACTTTTAGTGCATTATGCTAATTTTGTGCTACACCAATGTTCAGATCTTGCTTTCAAGTTCAAGTGGTCAATATATTCTCTAGTGTCACAATTCTTTCAAACAAAGAAGATTTGGATCTTTTTCAGTTTTTCTTCAGTTTCTTTAATAACCTCAAATGGTTTGGTTATCTACATGTGAAAATGATTGGATTCCGGAATAGGAGCATTGTGACTCAGCTTAATAAGGGAGTTCATATAGGAAGCCTACTAAGCCTCTATATATTGATATCTAGGTTTGTACGTGTGATTCAGACCAGTTGGACACATTAAACAAGTTAACCAAGTTAATATGGCTGGTCAACTTTAAGTGGTTCGAGATACTAAAGGTCAGGAGATCCAGTAAGGGTTTGTTCATGCAAGTTTACTAGAAATCAATAAACTTTTATCCTTGGAGAAAGGCACTACACCAAACATAATGGGTGCACTACTGCCTACTGGAAGTGATTGGTAAAGAACTGGTGGTTGTTGGTGAAACACGGTTGCAGGTGAAGTTCACTGGACATATTTCGTCAAGTAAGTGATGTTTCTTCTTTATTTATATTAGCTGAGGTTCTACTTTTTATTTTATTAGTAGTAAACTTTTCCATTTCAAAGTAGGTTATTGATGTTGGCTTTTACTTGGCAATAGTTAGAATTGCCAGCGTATGATTTGCATTTTAGTATGCAGTGCATTATATGCTGCTGTGATCATAGGTTATGGTTGTCCATAGAATCTTAAATGCACAGGATGTCTTTGTTGCAAATTGCAACCGTTGTCTGATTGTGTGACAAAAGGATTAACGGCCATGCAGAAGCATTTCCGTTTACTATACATTTTGAAAATTATCGGCAACCAGCAACTATTTAGAGCTGGCAACCTATGACATGTGGGACACTTCTTCTTCCTAAAATTTGACGTGTAACTGTGCCCAGCTCGTCAGTCTGTCCCTGTCTCACATTTATTTGTCACTTATCAAACTTTTGCCTTATACTCCAAGAGGGCATGCATAACGTGAGTTTTTTATGCCTTCTTTATTTGAAATATTGAATAAATGAAATTTTTTGTCATTATTTTGTGCTGGTTCTTTTTTATGCAAATACACTTGAACAAAGATACGATAAACATACGCTCGGACACACAAATGTTGACATATATATGCCAAAAATACATTTATTCATAAGCAAACATGTCTATAGACATCTCTTTTGAAGATTTTGGAGAATTGCCACATCTCAGAATGTATTTCCACATAGGATACAATACTTGTGTCCAAAGCCAAAAATCTTAGCAGCCAATCACTATGTAGATCAGTGCGAGATTTGGAATAATTCCCTAAGATAGGAAACGTTTGATATAAGGGTTTGTAGCGCATTAACTTCCACCATGCTCACCATAATTGTGATCACCCATGAATCGGACTAGTTCTCCCAATTTTATCTCGATTGTCATATTCATCAATGTTCTACATGGCACTTGTCCATCTTGTCCTAAACCTGTTTGGATTTTAATTAAAATACCTTATTTTCCTACATGATATGCTTAGGATGAATTTACGATGCCTATTTTATTTTAAGATTAAATACATTAAATTCTTTGTCATTATTCTAGGTTTATATGAGCACAAATTCAGATATAGATAAACATACATATTAAAGAATATATACGTGCACATAGCCTTATCGTCATAACTAGACTATACAGGTATCTGACACTTCATGTCTACATCAGAATATAGAACTTCTCTCCATGGCTTAATCATGGGTGAGGATGTATTATACTTTACAGAATAGATTGGCTCTTATAACAAAGTTTTATTTGTAAGAGTTCTTGGACCAGAGTGTTTTGTGAATTTCTGAAGTAGCCTTATTCATGTATTTCTATTCAGAGTAATGCTCGAAGCTTTCAGTGTTCCCATGTTTGGATTCATTTTAAATTTTATCTGATGTGTATGTGCGTGCGCAGGCGTGGTTGCTTGTGTTTTGTTTTGTTTTTGTTTTTTTTTTCTTGTGGAGGAGGGGGCTCTATTTTATGAAACAATATGTCATTCTTTGTCGCCTTATATTTCTACTATTCATGCATCATGTTTTCCATACGTTCACCATGCATCACTTTCCTCCATTTCTTGTCCTATTTATTGTCTCTCTTTAACCCTAATTCATTTTTTTCTTACAGAAAAAACAAGTGTTCTCGGTGCTAACTACAAGCCTGGCAGCAAAAATCTTCTCCCAACTGTTTGTGCTTCAACAATAATGTAAGATTCTATACTGTATCAAAATTTGGTATCTTTTCTTTTACCAGCCAGCCTTTTGTTTGTCATAATTCTCTTTCAGACTTGTTGAGGGTAGCTCATGATTTCTTGAAAGCTTCAATCAAATCTTGGTTAACTAACTTTAATGAAGGCTCTGTATTATGAAATAAGAAGTTTAATCTCAGTCATCCAATTTGTTGCCATGTTTTTATTTAAAATTGTAAAAGCAAATTCCCATACCTATCACATCATCATTGAGGTTTTTTCCATCACAATGGTGTATGCTATGGTGCATGTCACATGAAGCCTAATTAAAGATTTGACAAAAAATTATGGCTGGTTGTAAATCAAATTGCTGTCAAATTCCTGGCCGAGGAAGCTTGTGTCCAGGGCACGGGCTTGCCACTAGGGCTGTTACGAATCCCTGGTACCCGAATTGGAACTGGTTTCGTCCGGACCCGTACCATACTCACTTAAGAGTGGGTATATATTAGGTTTAAATGTTGACCTGTTCATAAAATCAGGTAGGTCTGAGACCTTTCATGCAGACCCGACCCAAGACTTAGATCCGACCCGTTTAGCTATTGGGTGGGAACAGGTAGTGCCTAGATTACCAGACCTGGACCCACTAAAATACCTGTTAAATAAATAATAAAATAAGTACACTGATATTAATAAATAGGTTTTCAATACATTTGACTCATTAGCTAAAATAAATTGGTTATTAAAATATATAAGTTTATCTAACCACCCACATCTCATTGACATTTTATCCGTAGGAATGAATGAAAAACAAAGCTCACTTCAGTTTTTTTTTCCTCCGTTACTTTGTTGCCACCACCTCTATAGTCTCCTTCATCATGCCTCTTTCTTATTTTCAAAATCTCTATTTGGTTTTTTTTTGAGTTCTTTTCGATAAATTACACTACTTTCCCCGAATTTCTAGTTCTACAAATTTATTCTTGGATCTAGTCCCTTATTGGTTGCTTATTATCTGTTTTCTTTTGTGATTGTTTTGATTTAGTAAATTTATTAGTCTTTTTAGAGAAATTTAAATATATCTGATATCTGCCCCAGGCCCAACCAGAAGCCGCCTACGAGAGTTAGGGTGTGTCTTTGTAGTAAATACTCTACCCGTTAAAATATGACCTTTTTAGAATAGGTTATGGTCTGGGTTCAAAAATGGTACCCGTTAGGGGTTACAACCTGATAACAGCCCTACTTGCCACAAATTCTAGCATGTGAGTTGGCGGGTAGGAAGGTCTTGCAACTTACGTTTAACTTATGAACGGGCATCTTCCAAAATTTTCCTAGACAAAGAAAGTAGACACTGGAGGTGAGGGATAGATTTTCTATAGGGAAATACGTTCAACTCTTAGACGAGCACCTGTGCATAGCAAATTCACATACATACAGAAACGTAATTTAAATTTGTAACTCCAAGTGTCCTTTAATGCTGAATGTTTAGATGACTATAAAATTATAGTTTTAAATTCTCATTGGAGGACTTTCAGAAACATTGGCATGCTAAGAAAATTTAATTCCTTTTGACTTTATTGCCTTTATAGAATATGTGATGTGACTCCTTGTCACCTTCTGTCGTTTGGATTCTTTCCTGGTCGATGACTAATAGGATATGTACGGTTGCTGTTTTGGTTGCATGATGTTAAACTATACAATGAATAATTCGAATTTGTGTCAAAATTGGTGTTAAGGTTTATTTGCTAATTTAGGTTTTTATATAAATATAGGGTTCGATCCGGAAATTGTCTTCAGGAACTTTTATGCAAACTTGTCTGGAGAATGAGTCAGATAAGTAGGAGAAACTCAGGGCTTGATAAGTTGGAGTGTTTTTTAAGTCACTGTTTGATCAGTAGGAGTATTCTTAAAGTCAGATTAGGATAATAAATATTTATTTTTATCTCAGAATTCAGCATTAACGCAATGGCAGAATCTTTTATATTTCCGTGCGGAAATAGTAGGGGGTTAGGGGCTTTTTTCTCCAGCCTTTGAATGAATTGGCAGTCTTGTTTCTTATTTTGATTTTCGTTAGTTGGTCAGTTATTATGAGCTTTAGGGAACCTGGTTCAATTCCTATCTTTTTTTTATTTCTATCTTGTAAACATTGAATAAAACTGAAGCAACCCCCCCCCCCCCCCCCCCCCACCCAAAAAAAAAAAAAAAAAAAAAAAAAAAAATCAATATAAGCCACCACCATGATTCGGAAAAATTCAAAAAGCTTCTTGAGTAATTTAGAAACTGACCACCGTCATTTTTAGCTGCCATCTGCAATTATAGGAATCAAACAAACATAACAAATGATTCACATAATTCCTGAAAACTATGAACACAAAAAAGCTCTCTAAATTTAATATTCAGACCCTTCTATCATTGTTCATATTATATTGAGACCTACAGTAGCAGTAATGTTAAAAGCAATATCATATCTTATGAAAAAGTAAAGTAGTTGTAAGAATGAAAATTTAGAATTGAGGACAAGAATGGCTTCAATGATGAAACCAAAGAAATCCTACAAATACTACACGTCTTTGAGTATTGGGTGTGAGGTGGCTAATGTACATTGATGGATGCAATGAAAATGTCAAAGGACCTTCATCTGTTAATAACTTTGATTATCTCATGAAAATAAATAGTGGAAGAGGATTGGCCTATGGAGCACATATACTTTGATGATGTGTACCCGTGTTAGATACTCATCTGATACTTGATGGTACATGTCGAATACTCCTTTTTATGTATCTGAAATTTGCGATGTGCCCTAAATGCATTGGAGATATATTATTGATGTGTCCAAGACTTGGAAGATAAAAGTCAATCTAATGTTTGAATGTGTTAGAGTTCTATTATTTGTAAATGCATTACATTTGTATAATTTTTCTAATTTCGTAATAAGGATTCTTAATAAATAATATGATTGTAGATATAAATCGTGTTTTATCCAACTTGAAGAATGTTTCATAATATTCGAGATAATATTGTCCTTTTACCATTGTAGGCTTACAAGTTCAGCCTATAGATAATGAACATTAACGTAAGCACTAATATTCTTTTATTATTGACGACCCACGATGTATCATCATACTCGCATCATGTTCTTATTTGCATATGTATTCATGTCAGTGCATCATAAATTGTATGTACAGATAAGAACATGATACGGGTATGATGACACATCGCGGGTCATCAATAATAAAATTATACTTGTGCTTACTTTAATGTTCATTGTGTGTGTGTGTGTGTACATACACTATATGATGCATTGACATGAATACGGATACAAATAAGAACATGATACGAGTATCTTGATACATCGTGGGTCGTCAATAATAAAATTATACTTGTGCTTCGTTAATATTCATTATCTATGGTCTGTAAGCCTACAGTGGTTACAGGACAAAACGCGCGCATGCACACACCGGCACAAGTATAATTTTATTATTGATGACCCACAATGCGTCATCATACTCGCATTTTGTTTTTATTTGTATCTGTATTCATGTGAGTGCATCATATATTGTGTGTACACCCATTTGCATACAAAACGTTGAATACTGTCTATGGGGATGCCAAAGCGCATAGGAGAAGCCTGTAAGGTTGTAACAACACTTTTCTAGCCCCCTTTGTTCACATTTGTATTCACCAACTATGAATGGTACAATAATGTGCGGCCCTTGCTTTAGTGTTGTTGTTGTTATTTTAATTATCTACTTAATTGCTTACGGTTGAAATTTTTGACATTTGTATTCACCAATTATGAATGGTACAATAATGTGCAACCCTTGCTTCAGTGTTGTTTTTATTTTAATTATCTACTTAATTGCTTACGGCTGAAAATTTTCACATTTGTATCCACCAACTATGAATGGTACAATATGTGCAGCCCTTGCTTCAGTGTTGTTATTTTAATTATCTACTTAATTGCTCACGGTTGAAAATTTTCATTGGGATTTTTTCTTCTTTTATGTGTGTTGGTTGGTTTGTGTGGGTGGATTTTTTTTTTTTTTTGGGGGGGGGGGTGTGGGGGTGGGGGGGGGGGTGGTGTGGTGCAGATGGTTAATGGATCTAGTTAACACCAACAACTTTGGAAACTAGAGCTAGGGAGCAAAAGGAGGGAAGAGAAAAAACAGGTCAACTCAAGATAGGGGCCGGCAAGAGGAAGGAGAAAATAGGCTCTAAATATCAAGGGTTTAAATCAGCCTTCGTGGATTCATTTCTCTGAAGATGATTTCCTTGTTTACATACACGAGTGAGGCTCCAGAAGGATGGGGATATGATCTTTTTTATTTTTGTTTCAACTATATGCACACATGATTTCATGCACGATTTCAAATATCATCTGATTTCAATATATCGGTGGTATCACATTGGGTTTTGAGGTACCCGATACAATGATAACCCTATAATATCGGCCGATATCTAGGTCGATTTTGGCGATATTAACATCCGATATTGATGGTATTGTTACTAAAAACCATTGGCCTGTACTGATACCAAGAATTTAAACCATGATTTCATGAATGTAGACTGTTATAGGATTGTGATCAAGAGCCATTATAAGCATAGAAGTGCGTATTAGATTGGTGGTGTTTCTCTGATTCTTTCCTTGGGGTTCAAATTTAGGGCTTGCAGAAGGGTTTTCATGGGGTTTTCAGTAAAAAAGAAGCTGGTGGCATGTAATGGAAATGGTAGGTTCTAGTTTTGAAGATGAATTGCTGGTCTGCAAGGTAAAAAAAAATAGGATTTATCTGGAGAGTTTTATTCCCTCAGCCTATAGAAATCATAAGCTGAGAGATTTACGGGCTAAATGGAAATGTTTGGGCAAACAGTAAATGGAAGAAATTATCAGAGGGAAGGCCTAGATCTAGAGTTCTGAGATGTTTGGGTGGCTAATGCAGAAGAGTTTAGAGAAAAGGAAAAAGGAATTTGATGAAGAAGAGGTTTTAGAAATTATACGAGATCTTGGGTGAATGTTAGAAGGGGTGGGCTGCACGGGCAGGAGTAGAATTAGTTTATTTCTTCAAATATCCTTAGCTACAAAGTAAAGCTTGAAAAAACAAGTGTTCTGGGGGTCTATTTTTTCTTTAACCCTAATTCATTTTCATTTTCTTCTTCTTTTTGATTCTTTCTTTCTTTATTTTATTTTACTCATTATATTTTGATTATTTCTTTAGATTTTCTTATTATATTTTATAATTTTATCTTTTTATCACAATTTTTCTTTAATTGTAATTGACTTTGTTCTTCTCTCTTTTTATTTAATTCTTTTTGTGCTTTAATTGTACAGTTTTTTTACTTTTCTTTGTTTCACTCCCTTTTTTGATATTTTTTTAATTTTTTCTTTATTATAGATTTTTTTTTTTGTTATTTTATTTTCATGTTTCTTTGTGTTGGATTTATTCTATTTTTTAAATTCCTTTTTTTCTACAGTGAGAAGAAGTGAGAAAGTCGATACATCCGATGTTGATCATATTTACTATGTTTTTTTTGCTGCCTTGCTTATGAGAATCTCTAGTGTAAATCAAGAGTATGTTTTCTACTCATGTTACAAGTGTTACCTTTTATTATGTTTTTTTTGTTTCTTTTTATTTGAGTTTATAATTTTATTGAATTTATTGTTTAATGTTGATTTACAGATCTGTTGAAGATTTGTTGGGGTCATGCCTGATTCATACTTGAATGCAGCGAAAAAAGATTATGGAGGTTAGAATAATATCTCAAGTTAGTTTTGTTTTAAAAAAATATTTGTTTCATGGATATAAAGAATTTTCCCGGCTATAATATTTATATATTCTATAATGTTTCTATATGAAAACTTTCGAGTCAATTTATATCTTGCCCCATTTTTCTGCAGAGAAAGATAAAAAAAAGATGCATAAAACAGAGGGTATCTATAACTACTCATTTAATTTTATTATTATAATTTTTTCTCACAATCACTTTTCTTTTCCTATTAAACATTTTCTTTTCTTTTTTTGGTGCTTTGATTCACAGATATTTTCTTTAGTTTCATGATTCACTTCCACTTTTCTTTTTCTTTCCCGCATATTTTTTTATCTTTATTATATTTTACTTACTTTTTTATTTTAAATTTTCTAGACTTTTCCTGTTCTTTTCTTTTCTTTATTTCCCAAAACTTTTCCCCAATATTATTAGGTTTATTTTTCATCTATTTTTTCCTTGTTTTATGGTTTTATTCTACTATTTTTGTGATTCATTTTGGTTACATTCTTTTTATGTTCTTCGTTATAATTTTTTCTTTTCCTTTTTTTTCAAAAGTAAGTTTGTTCTATCTAAATTCATAGTTTTTTTTTAATACTTTTTTGGTTGATCATTCTATTCACTTTTTCCCTTTTTGTGGATTCTTTTTTTTCTTTGTAGACTTTCTTCTTTGATTACTTTCCACTTGTTTTCTCATTCACTTTTTCATTTGTTTTTTTAATTCTGTTCCACTTATTTTTTTCAATCATTTCTCATTTCTTATCTGATATTTCTTCTTTTATTTTTCATATTATTTCTTTTTATTTTATCTTGATTATTTATTTTCTTTTCCCCCAATTTTTCGTTTTCTTTTCTTTTAGTCCACTCTACTTATCTTCCTTTTTTATTCCTTCTTTGATTTTTACTAATTATTTTTTTTGTTTTTGGTTCTTTTTTAATTTCTTTCAACCTCTATCCTTTTTTTAAATATGATTCTTTGGGTTTTCTCATCAACTCCTTTAAGTTTTTTTTTTCTTTATGTTTCTTATTTTTTAAAAGTTTATTCTACCTTTATTCTTTTTTCTCCAAGTTCTTTGTTTTCCCCCCCTTTTTTCCAGATTTTTTGCATTATTTCAGGTTCTTATTACTTTTCTGTAGATTTTCTTGTTTAGTATTTATGGTCTCTAAATGTATTCTACTTTTTTTATGATTTAATATTTTTGTTAAGTTTTTTCTTTCCTAATTGAGTATTTATTTTTTTATTTTCTAATTCTTCTTTCCTTTTCTTTTCCAAACTTTTAATTTTTTTATTTACAGTTCTACTTTTTTCCCTTTATTTTTATTTTCTTTATTAATTCTATTTCACTTAATTTTATTCTTTCTTTTCTTTTTTGTTTAATTTTTGCTAATCTTTTCTCAAATTGTTTTCTTTGTCATTTCAATACATTTTAATACTCTTTGTTTTCTTTTTCTTCTATTTTTTAGTTTTCTTGTGACTATGTTCTACATTTTATATTTTATTTCATTTTCCTTGCTTTTATATTCTTTCTTTTTTTCACCTATTTTTCCAACTTTATTTTGCCTATTCTTTTCTGTTCTTTAAATTTCATCCTTTCGGATATTACTTATTATTATCTTTTTTCTCTAGATTTTCCTTTTTTCTTTTTTTCACAATTCCTTTCCTTTTATTTATTTTTTGTTCCTTTCTTTTCCTGATACTATTCTATTTTTATTCTCTATTTCCTTTTTTCTTTTTTTTTTTAATTATATCACACACGGGCATCCCCACCATACCTCTGTCTTACCTTTGGAAAATTAGCCGTATTGTCGTGCCCATATCATGTCATACTTGTGTCCCATGTCCGTGTTTGTGCTTCACAGGGGCTGGGAGTCCTGGTCATTAGATGTCTAACTCCGTATAGCAGTTTATGTGAGACTTAAATTTAAAGATAATAGTGGACTTACTATTCTACATTGTAATTGTCACACATCCCTTACCTAATTGAATAGTTTGTCTCTTTTGTCTGTGTGGCATTTTAGGTTGATGGCTTCTTCTTTTCTTCAACATCCACCTCCTTTTATTTATTGTATTATCCTAATACCTACCAAATGATTTATGACAAGGAAAGTGGGTACATCTGATGCCGGGAAAGCATGTTGTCAATTGGCGTAGGCTATAATGTTAGCATGTTTAATTGGATTTCTCTTTATCCATCAATTGACATATTATGAAGTATATTGCAATTCCTATCTGGATGGAAATTTTGAAGCCAAGTTGATTAGTGTTAAATCATGTTGGAACTTTACTGGGAGTATTGAATTAGGGATGGATTGATAGATTTCCTCAAGGTCCAGAAATTTCAGCCAACGCATGTCCTGGATTATAGAGTTCAAGGTGAAATTATTTGGTTAGATTGGGTCAGGAATGTGGTGTAGAATAGAGGCAGGTTTGGAAGATCTATGGTTTAACGTTGTCTTGTTAAGCATAAAACACATTTTGGGTGGGTTTGTTTTTCGTTTCTGCTATGCTTTTTTTGAAGGTGTTCCTACATTGTGGTTGTTGACCTTTTTGCCATGTGTGGGTAATTGCTTTTTGTCATGCGTTGCTATGCATCCTAGATAAGTAATTGCTGAAATTTTTTGGATAGAAATTTTCTAAAAGTGGTTGGAAAGCCTTAGTGGACATAAAGTAGCTCATAGCATGGTTTAGAATCTCGGTATTAGTATCGATATCGGCCAATAGTTTTTAGAATCAATATTTATTATCAATATCAGCAATATCGGAATTGACAAATATTTGAAACCACGGCCCATAGTTTATTTTATTAATTTCTAACACGGAAAATTCTTGCATAGATTACTACCAATTATGAATCGTGAGAAACACAGTTCATTCCTTAACAATAAAAGGAATAAAGAACACCAGGCAACTCCAAATGTGGTATTGACTGCTATCCTTGCAATCCAATTATGATATCAGGATAGAAAGAAGCCTGAGAATGGTGCAATACCCTCGCAAACAAGATCAAATTGGCTAGTCGATACTAGAAGAAAAAGAAAAATGATTTATATATGCGCCGTCCAAATCAACAATTTTTATGAGCTCTAGCAAGGGAAGAAACTTCATGATGGAAAATATAGACAGAAAAATGATTGATTTGACCCATAACCGAGTCCTATTGATTCTCATGGGCTTTCATGATCAACTTGACTAGTAGTCCTGACTCCTGAGGTCTTCTTTTGATTAAGATTTTGATGATGAAACTTATTGGAGCGTGTTTTGCTATTTTCTACCAGTTAATAGATTACCTTCATCTATGACCAGTGGCTATTACCAGGAAGGGATCTATGGATTCTTTATTGCCGACATGCATGCCTTCCACACGTTACCTGTCTTCTCTTCATCTGTCAATGAAGTCTGTGGATGAAGATGTGTTGTAGGACTGGACAGTGTTTTAGAAATGCCAGGAGGGTCTGGGTGCTCAGGGCACCTAGTGCCCATAGCCCCTGGGCAGGTGCCCAGGCCGCCTTGGCAGCACTTAACTGAAGCACCTTGAAGGCTGGAGCGCGTAAGCTTAGGTGCCAGCCTAGGCCATTTTTCCGAACACCGGGACTATAGCTTGGAGATGAATTCAAAGAGGTGCTTTTGGGGTATTATATGATGGTTATGTAGTTCTGACCTTACTGACTCAGATGTTATGGGTACATAAACGATGCGACTCCTGGCAATCCTGGTAAGGGAGGCGCTTATAATCTCATGAGTGGTTAAAATGGAGGGGTTATTTATTGAACTGCTATGGGCTAGAAATATTTTTATGGGTAAAGCTGGGATGTTAGACCCTTCGGGCCAAAGTATCTAAGGTGACCTGCCATCAAGTACAATATGTAGGTTGTCTGAGTTTAACCTTTGGGTTTCAGTGACAGGATCAGGTTTCAGGTTCATAGAATTCAGTACTGTGCTTATCAAACTTAATGTAGAATTTGGGAAAAAAAAAATCTTGCATGACAATGTCCATTTGGAGGAAAAATGTTAAACTATTTTCACTTAAGGCTCCAACCAAAACATACCAAACATATATCATTGAAGGGATTAGAACTTTTTGTTGGTGTGTTAATCTAGTTACGGCTGAAACAGCAGTTCTCATACTGAGAGGATGACTGGAACTCAATTTAGGAACATTGGACTCTTTTCAGGACCTGGGTCTCTACCACTTTCTTTCTCTCTCTTGTATTCAAGGCAGCAATTTAATTGGAAGATAAATTAGAAAAAAAATTTAGTTTAATGCAAGCGTGTCATTGCACTTAGTTGTTTTCTAATATAAAACTCGTTCTTTTTTTTTGCATCCTTGACCCTAAATTTTTCTTTCTAAGTTGAAGACAATGTGATTAAGGCCTCTGGAGTTTAAACATACTTGCTGGATGTTAATGATGATTTTTATGTGGATTTTATGGTTTACTTGCTGACTGCTCGCATTTGATGCTTAAACTTTCTCACTCATCTTGATGGTGTTCTCAACCCAGTTAATACCATGTGGTCATGTAGTTTGGTGATCTGAGCTTCTGAGGTTTTCTTTCAGCAACTTGGCCGCATATACAGGAAGCAAGAATTTGGAAGGATGTTTGCTTCATTTTGCTTTCTAGAGAGAGTAATGAAAAACAAAGGGTTGGGAGGCTGTTAAGGTAATCTACAATTGCATTAGAATTTCTGTAGATTCTATTACGCTGAGGCCTTTTATGACGCTCACAAACGCTTAAAAGGTGGGTTTTTTTTTTTTTTAATAAAATCCCTGCAGGATTGACAACGGGAGTTCACTGCATCCTGATCTTTGATGCAGCCTCAGGCGAACTCTTTGTTGCATGCTCTGGCACTACTCATGCCTGATTCGATCAAGAGAACGAATTCATCTTGCAAACACACTTAAACCACTTTGTTGAAGTTGAATCAAAGTTGAATATGATCAAGATGTGATGGGCCACAAAAAGCAGTACGCTCTTTTGTTGAAATAGAAGCTGCAGATAGAAACTTCGGTCTGCTCGCATTCACTATGTTGTGCTGATATTGAGTTGGCTAGGCACTCTAATACATTCTCAGCCTCGCTGGTAGATCCCATATGAAAGTTTCAGTTGAAAGACTCGAGCACGGTATGCATGTCAAACCCGTAATGATCCATATTGCTTCCCACTTTTGAAGAGGTTTGATTTGTTTGTTACACTTTTTTCCATTTGAAGCAGACAAGAAGCAACTGTCATTATGTGAGGGTTAGATACCCCCAACCATGAGTTTTATAAGAAGGAAACTATGATGTTTCATGACAAGCAAGGCTGTGCAAGTTCACCTGTAGAACTGCTGTTCATTTGTTTCTAAATCAAGCTATGAATACTAATGTAACTCTGATGAGGGGCTTGTGGGTACTTGTTTTGCTGCTGCTACCTTACTGCATTGAGCTAAAAAAAACCATTGTTTTCCTATCGTAAACAATTAATCAGAATCCAACATTAGGCAATTGGCCTCAGTTTGAGATGCGCATGCGAGTGAAAGTTAA
Organism: Agave tequilana; assembly: GCA_038442645.1. NCBI lineage: Eukaryota > Viridiplantae > Streptophyta > Magnoliopsida > Asparagales > Asparagaceae > Agave > Agave tequilana. Next base: position 7,694 of record JAVJIF010012972.1, on the reverse strand, counting down.
AGTTGTGAAAATATATGTAACAGCTATGAGAAGCCTAAACAAAGCAAAGAGGATTCAGTTTCTCAAACTCAATGCAAAATCTGAGTCATTCAAAGAAAGAAGTGAACAATACCAAAAAGAATAAAAATTTATCACAACTGTTTCTAGACCATGACCCTACCGATTCGATCAATTCAGTTTCTAATGCTTGAAACCAGACCAATAATCTTTATGCTTGAAAAATAACAACGATCTTCCGAGATTGTTTTGGTGAAAGATTGTTTCACAGTTCATACCACTGCTGCATACAAAGAATTATGCTCTGCTGCAACGATTGCCACACCAAAAAGAATATAAACCAACCTTGACATTAGAAATTTATGTCATGACATGTTACAAAAAAGAATTAACGAAATAGAATTATGATGCTCCCCCAACAACAAACAGATGCTCTTAGATTTGAAACTCTTTCCCAATGTGTTCGCACAACTAGAAATCATGAGAGAAGACTCTGTTGGTGGGAACAGATAGCCGTTTCTTCGCATATGCTGATGGAAACCACCCTGCCCTCCCTTTACATTCTCCTTCAGACCATCCCGATGGATTGACCTGTTTTGGCATTACAAAATCATCAACCATAACAAGAAAACACAGATACAGCTGTCTACATTCTAAAGTCACCACAAGAACAGGTAAATAATTGACCAAGTGCGATCCAATGTGGTTGACATATTAATGATCAATGTGTCATTATACTAGTGAACAACTCTACAGAAAAGCTAAATGATTGTCAAGAGACATTCTGTAACACGCGGGATTACTTAAGGCCAGTTACAGGGCAGTCAGTTAATGTCATAGAGTAAACAAGCTCACCAAACCCTAATTCTCCAACTTTCAGTCTAATGGTAATTTGCTATACCCATTCTGTTTTGAATTATCTAATGGAATTACCGCGTAGAACAAAATAAGTTAACCAAACCCTAGTCCCTCCTAACAAAACAATCGCTGTTCTATCGAACAGGGTCAGAAAAGAAGCTAAATTACTAAACACCACTGAACCACGGTGGCAAAGACTCTGTCGATGATGTGTTAGATATAATATAATGTACTCTATTATATCAAACATAATGGAATGTTTTTTCTCTACATGGTCTTCTCTTAGTAAAGAAAAATAGGTTATTGCAGCTACAACAACAACAATGGACCTTTATACCAAACTTTGTTTTGGGTGGGGGGGGGGGGGGGGGGGGGGACGGGGGGTTGAATTGTATTCTTTTTCTGAAGAATATACAACTCAAATGATGAATTTGATGAATAAAATTTTCACAACAAAAAAGAAAAATTCAAGTTCCTAACCTGTCGAACAACAACATAATCTCCAACGGACAGACTCAGTTCTTTCTCAGAAGCGGCATTGAAAGGATGAGTTGCCTGCAGCACAAACTCAAACAATCACACCAAATTATACTGTAGCAATGGCGAACTTCTTTGTTTGGGCCTGGAAGCATAATACTTACCTCAGCAAGAAAATAAGCCGCTTTCTCGGAGCGTTCGGAACTTGCAGGGCTGAAGGAAATGCCGAGTCTTTTCGTTGCTTTTCAGAGCTCATCTAAAAAATATTTTGCTGTCAGAAAATATCAAACTAACATTCTTTTAATGTTTTATTTGCCAAAGTAAGGAGAGCTACCTCTGCTTCAACATCATCCAGTATTGCAGCTAGTCGTAAGTGAAACGATTTTTCAGCCTCTACCTTCAAGAAAAATAAAAAATAAAAAAAATAAAGAAAATGGTGACTTGCTCAAATTGGTACAAGGTTCTCTCTCAAAATATCCCCTAAACTCATACCATGGCAACTAAGCGTTGATACGTCAATCTTTGCTGCTGTGATTCAACAGCAGATAGTGCAGTAGCTGCTTCTTTTCCCAAGACTGCCATGTTTGACCTGAAATCATGCATTTTAGATTCAGATGCCTGAAGCTTTGCAGTGTTCTCCGGAATGGGAGCTTCTCTTGTTCGAGCTCGTCTTCTAGAAATTTCTGCAGCCTAAATATACATTTCAGGGTCAAAACAGAATATGGAAATGTGCTGAAATTCGATGACATGAACTGAAGTTAAAAAAAAAAAATGATGACAATGATGATGAAGCAGATTTTCTTTTTTTAAAAAAATGAAAAAAATTACAACCATTTGTTCTGCCTCTTGCCTCATCCGACTGTAACGTTGAGCAAGGTGGCGGGCATCTTCCAAGGGAGCACCAGTAACCATAGCTCTTAGAGGCTCCGTAATCTGCAACCGTCAAAAAAAGAGAGAGATTTCTTCAATTCAAAAAAAAAAAAAACCCTTGAGAAGAAACAACTACAAAAATATTTGGAAAAAATCGATATAGGTTTTAGATGCTGATGTGGTAGTGATGACGAACAAATCTCTGCAAACATTTTGTCAATTTAAAAAAAGCGGATCTTTTTCATATAACAACCTATATTTTGTCAATGATACAAAAAACACCAAGTATTGTGCCTATTATTGAAACTAGTTCTACAAGTTTGATAAAATGTCACAAATATCTACTTATTTATGAATTTCTAGCAATTTTGTTTCATTTTTTTTTGTAAATAACTCTTCAATCAGTAGTTTTCAATAATTTTTTAGTGACATCCGTGGATCTATATAGAAATGGAGTTTTTTGCATTAAAAAAAATATATCAGACTTATATGCTAAAAGACTCAAAACAACACACAGACATGCACATGCTTACATCCAGTGAGATTACTGCTTCCAAGAGCATGTACACAATGGATATTTGTCCAATGCAGCTTTTTACACTTGACAGGAAACACTTGCATTTGCAGTCTTGAACTGATTCTAAGTGTATAAGATCAAGAAAATCACCATAGGTCAAGGGATAAATGTAACAGACATCAATCAAGAAATCTTTGACATCGATCAAGTAATCTTTCATTTTAACTACAAATATATTTTAGACTTGTGAATTTTTCATATTCCAGGGAGAATAGTAGTCATGATTTTTCATATTCCAGGGAGAATAGTAGTCTCGCTGTTTAGAGAAGTTTGACTGCCCTCCTACTGAAAACATAGCGTCTGAATACCCTCTTAATGAAAACATAATACCACGCGGGGGGGTTGGGGGGGGGGGGGGTGGGGTGGGGTGGGGTGGGGTTGTGAAATAGAGCATATACATGCTAGTAACTTTTGCCTATTCTACATATTGCACAATCAAATAAATTATCTAATTACAAGCATCAAATTTCAGAGGTACAACTGGAAGGGAAGGCACGTGCATGAAACTTATCATAGCTAATTGAAAAAAAAGCAAGGATTCATCTTAACTATGAACTTTTATAAGCTTTACGAGGTGGTCTAAGTTAGCACGTTAAATATGGATTTGGTGAATACGGCAGGACGATTTGCTAATATCCACCTTGAGGATCAGGGGATTGTTGGGAAAATTTATTAATCTGAAGCTACTTAGTCAAAAATAATATCAGATTAAAAGATTAAAATCACAGTAAATAAAACAAAGAGAAAAGAGTTTAGCTTGATGACTGAGGCGTGCTGAGCACTTTCCCAAGAATCAAATTGCCCCCTCTCGTGTAGGGCTTCGCAGCAATGATTCTGGAGATACAATGACCCTCGGTCAGACGACCTCCTTTTCGTCGGTAAGGACTTCAAGAAAGCTTTACAAATTCTTCTTAAACTTTTAAGAAACCAGCAGAGAACAAAAACTTTAAAAGAGAAGAAAGAAGAGAGAGGTATTGAGAAGTATCTCAATTATTGTGTTTACTGCACTCTGCAGAAGGTGAATTTATTGAACCATTTTAGAATGTTATCAAAATTTAGATCCACTTTATTAGCTTTAGATCCTATTATTCCGTTGGAGATCTGCTAAGTTAGCTTCATGTTTGACCACGTTTAAAATAAACTCGCAATGTGCCGTTCTGAGTTGCTTCTCTGAGACCAAGCAATCAATCCGAGACTATCCCGATATCACATGCTTCCCAAGGTCAAGCCACCGCTCCGAGGCCACTTTGGAATGTTGCAACTTGGGGGCCACTCCCCAAATACACCCAGAACCGCTCTGAACGTCACTCCGAGGTTGAACTCCCGATTCCATATTCTCCAAAGTAGTGCTCCCCGAGGTCGAACTCCTGAACTGCACTCTTCAAGGTTGTACTTCGATATTGAAAGAAAATAAATAAAAAAATAAGATTCAAAATGTGGCAGGTCACGGGGCCTGCTGAACGGAGTTGCATTCGTATCCGCAGGTCGTGGGCGCGCGCGTCCCGAACCCGACCCAGTTCAATTCGGCGCGTGCGTGGCGTATGGCAAGGTGGCTCATGACCCAATACTCATAACAATAGACTGTAGAAGAGTTGATATTTATACCACTCAACCTCTTTTGGTCTATTCAATGTGGGACTAAATTTTCTTCACAAAATGAGTTTTAAGTCACAAAACTCCAATAGGGATTTCACTCACTTACTGCCACATGTCTTAATCATGGTTGCCTAACCAGAAAAGAAGATTTTTTATGGACACAAGGCCTACTCAACATCCAAATCCCTTCAGACTATTAATGGAAATGGATATGTTTCCCTCTCCTCTGTACTCTCCTATTACACCAAAAAACAATTGGGCTTAACAATCCAGGCAATCACATGTAACTCTACTTTAATATGACAAGCACATGCTATGCTACCGACCTCATACCACGTATAAGGTTCTTCTTTTGGCTTCTACTTTAAGATGTAGGTTATTGGGTTCTTCTTGGAGAAGTTACTGAGTGTTTAAATCCCTCCCAGTTCAGATTTAATCTTAAATTTCTTTGGATCATTCCCAGTTTATTTAAAAAGAGGCACATCATTATTATCACAAATTGTAGTGTAATAACATGACAACCACATTAATTTATGCTACGAAGCAGGGTGAAATATCCACACGGACAGACTTGCAAATGTAAGTCCTTATAACTGGATTTTCATGGATAAAGCCACAAACATGAGTATCAAGCATAATTTTATATGTCAAATAGCTGCTGACTTGGTTAAGCCAATTTCATATCCATTCCAATAGACAAATTATTTAAGAAACTACACCTGTGAAGCCAACAACTTATTTAAGTCTTCGAATTCTCTCTCAATATGTGCAGCGCGCCACCATATAAGATGCTGCTTTTGCAAGATTCCCTTCACCAGCAATATTCTCACCTCCATATTTGTAACAATCTTCTGACAGTTTCGTACCTTGTTGACACAGAATAACATCAGAGACAGGCAAGAATTTCTCATGCCATCCAAAAAGCCAATAGCCTACAAAATTACCATGAGTAAAATCATAACGGGCAATGTGGAGAAGATTCTTACCCTCTTCAATGTGTTTATGTTTATAAGCGCAAGGGCTTCAATTGCTCGAATAATATCCTTCTGAAAGTCCTGAAGAAAAGGAAAAACAAAAATAGAAAATCAATTCAAATCATTGAATTTAACAAGCAAGTAAAGATGTATCTTTGTCTAACTTGTATAATGTAGAGTTGTCAGTGTGCTAGGCTTAATATCAATCTGAGTCAGCTGACTAATTATCTAAAAATTCCACTATTATCCTGGCTTGAGATGTATTAGCACGAATGACAGCCCAACTCAGGCCCAAACCAGGCCTGACGTGGCAAAACCAAAATTCTCATATTCTTTAGGTGTGACTATGGTTCCAGCTCAGGGAACTGGAGTGGAAGGGCTGCAATTGCCCATCACCTGGGAAACTGCAATTTTAGTTATATACACTAAAATGAACATACAAGGAGAAACAATGAGCTACATGTAATACAAGGCCTCTTTTAGCAGCCGAATTGCACACTCCAGAAATCAGCACAACCGTGGAAGGATCAGGTCCATGTCCAGCTATAATCCTTGTTCAAGATTTTGGGAAGCTTTTCTCAGAGTTTAACCCTAACAGTTTAATTCAGTTTGCTTGGACATAATATAGGCTTCATGGTTCTTGTTTTATGATATTCTAATGAGAAAGGTGTTATTGTCACTTAAATAACACACAAAAAATTGTGTATGTTGGTGCACATAGGAAATATTTTTTCCTCCTTTCCTGGGAAGCCGGACTTTCACAATTAACTAGCAGGTACTCACCTCATTGTTTTATTTCAGTTGATACTTTTAACAAGTAACAACATCACATCAATAGCCATATTGATGCAGACATCAAGTCACGTGCACCGGAGAAGACGAAGACACATCGCGTCCCTATGATTCGAGTAGTCAGAATTCTTATATAATGATTTTATTCTATTTTGGGGCTGTTTGTAGTTGTTTTTCTTTTATTTGGAGTTTAGTACCACATCTTTGTGGACTGGAAATTGAGTTTTGGAAATCCTATTTAAAGGCTCGTTTATTCAAAATAAAATTTCAATGCTGAATTTGATAAAGAAAAATTTGTGATTGATTTTTTGTATTTTAGGATTTAATCCTATTTTCCGTCTTATAAAGAAAACCTTACCCTAATTATTCTTCTCTCTTTCCCTTTACCCCTCTCTCTCTGTCACGTAGCCATTCTTTTTCTCTCTGGGGCTGTTTCGTTGCGAGGAAAGGGTGGAAGTAAGGAAATAGGGAAGTATAATTACTCACTTCCCTATCTATCCAAACACCGGAAAAGAAAAATAAGAAAACTCTTTTCCTTTTCTCTTTTCTCTTTTACACAATCATTTCCTTACTTCCAGAGTGCTACAGTTAATTTGTGGTCATGTAAATCTCATTTGTAATAGTTGCAACACAAGACAGTTAATTTTTTTATCATGTAATTCTCACTCGCATTCTAATACAGTCCATTTTTTATTTTTCTTAATTAATTTTTATTTTAATATTATTTTACGGTTAACTTTGTGGTCAACTTTTCACTTCCACTTTCACATTACCATCCAAACACCGGAAAAGACAAAACATTTTTCAAACCACACTTCCTAATAACATCCAAACACCGAAAAACTTACTAACCAATTCTCAAGTTCCAAAGGGAATTATTACAACTTCCTCAATTTCTCACTTCCTCACTTTCACCCTTAACCAAACAGGCCCTCTGTCTCACACCGCAACCAACAATCCCACCCCCAACCCGAGGCCCCTTCGCTGTCACCATCTCCGCACCTTACCCCTTGTGCGCCACATCCTCTTTTTTTATCTCTCCACTCCCTGTGCCGTCAGAAGCCTTACGCCATGGTCATCCCCTCCCTCTCTCACTATGCTCTGCCACTGGACCCATCACTCGCTTGCCCCACTCTGCCCTGTCGTCCCTTCCTGTCCAGCTACCGTTGTCAACGCCAGACAGCCTCTTCAGTCTCTCTATCACCCATCATCATTTCCTTTATCTTCTTCTTGACTTCTCCTTCAATCGACAACCCAATCGATGCCTCTTGAGCTCGTCTTCACCTTCATCTCTTCCGTCACCACTTCCCAGCCTCCGATGTCAGCGGCAGTCTCTCCAAACTCTCTCGCTTGCGACGCAACATCAACTGCCCTCGATCTCGTCGTTAACTTCGCCAACAACGTGGGTTTCAAAATTCCCAACAGGGTTTTTGTGAGCTGATTTCAGACCGACCTGAATCTAATTAATTGATTGATTTGGGTTTAAGTTGCAAAACCCGATAGCTCTACACCTGAAACGCTGAACTACAATATTTGATCAACCAAGCTACAAT